>JAQQPU010003673.1:32592-57327 GCA_029168905.1 Artemia sp. Kazakhstan ARC1039 | reverse complement strand
AAAATTAGTATGAAATATAGATCATATCTGATCTTTAAAAGCCCCCCTCCCCCCTAGCTACGACTAAACTAACTTTCTGTCAAATACATAGAGAGAAAAAATATATATTTTTAGAATTTCCGAAAATTTTATTTTAACTCTAACAGACATTTAAAGAAAAAAAAAAACACGGAATGGGAATCATCGAAACTAGGCCCTTCTAGAGATTCTAAACTTTGGTTTTTACTTTTTCCTCACTCCATGAAAATGCATATCCTATATAACTCTTCGCACGTAAGTTTAGTCCATTTCTATTAGATTATGTTTGACAGTATGTGACCACGCTTTCTTCCTTGTCTGCAAGTCAAATTTTAAGATTAGAAAACGAGAATAATTTAATTGTCATAGCAGAGTAAACTCCAAGTTTTAGCAATGAGTATTTCATTGAAAACAGCGGAGACGGCTCCTCCCACTGTAAAGACGAGCTGCATTTTGTGGAAATGTCAAATTATTTACAAGCTTCGTTAACTGCAATAAGTTAATATTAAATATTAAGGCTAATTGAGTAATTATTAAGGCTGTTGAAAAGTAAGGCTAATTTCCACATTGTGGAAATGCCAAATTATTTCCAATATTAGTTAACTCCAATAAGCTCATGTTAAAGAGTAAGGCTAATTGAGTAATTTGTAAGGCAATTAAAGAGTAAGGCTTATTTCTAAATTTTGTGGGAATGTCAAATTATTTCCAAGCTTACTTAACTGGCATAAGTTCATATTAAAGAGTGAGGCTAATTGGCCCACAACCCGTCCTTTTAAGTCCAAGATGTTTATTTTGAGAAATATTATCCTTTTTATTGATTATTTCAATAGTAAGTAAAACTTAAAACGAAGAAATCCCTATGAATAAAAAAAATAAAATTTCAAACTAACAGATATTAAATTAAGTGTTCTTATCGAGTTTGGCATCGTTTTAGCCTTTTCCGTTCAATAACTAGAATATCGAACTGCAATTTAAATTTTAAACAAAATTTGAATCTTCAAAATTTTTCATTGTCTGTTGTTTTATGTAATTATTTTTCTTTTTATGACACGTCTACTAAAAAGTTAGGGCTCATGAGAAAGGGGATTTCCTGTTATTGGATTGAGTCATTTTATGTGATTCTGGTTTAAACAGGACACAATATGCCCTCTTTCTGCCAAAAACTCAGCGGTGGGGGCTGTTGAAGAAATTTTGGTCTCTCTGTGTCTCCGGTCATCTATATGGAAGATCCTTCTATGATTTTGGCTTAAAAAAGGGCGACATAACTAACTTTCTGCTAAAAATTGTGGGGGAGGGAAATGATGGAGCAATCAAAGACCCGCTGTGTGCATCATTCTTAGAGATAGAAAATCTTTGTATGATTTTTATTTCACATGCCTACCTCTTTGCTAAAAAATTGGCACTTTGGAGGATGGTTAGAGATTCGGGGGTCAACTTTGTGCTCTTCTGTCATATAGTCTACTTTTTTTGGTTATGGTTATTGAGTTGGCAAATGATGTGTCAAATTGCTTTAAGTTCGTTGATGATTTATCCATACTGGAGCTGGGTGATCAGAGTGTTTTAAGAGAGGCAGACAGAATAACGGCGAGTTTATCACGCCAAGCTGATTAGGGCAAAATAATCGTCAATTGTCAAAATCGCTCGTATTAACTTTTTCTTTTCTAAGTGACAACTCATCCCTTGCTTTTCAGAATGTTTCAGGTTGCAGCATCATGAGTATCACACTGTTAGGAATATATCTCACACATGACCTGAAGTGGGAAAAGCAGACACACGAGATGATCAAACGGGCGAACCTGGGTATCCTTTCTTTAAAACTCAATGCTCGTCATGGTGTCCTAACCCCCCACTTATTGCGTATCCTTCTTACATTTGTCAGACCGCTGGTAGAATATGCTTATCCTGTTTGACATTACGGCCAGACTTCGTACCAGCAGGACCGCCTAGAAAGGATCCAATACCGAGCTCTTCTAGTAGTCTCTAAATCTCCCAAGTCCCTTATTGCTCCCTTTTAAAACAATTTTCCCTTACAGCTCTTTCGACACGCCGTGATGAATTGTGTTTTAATATTGGTTCTGGTATTTGGAAAATTCGTGGCTTCGTGAAATCCTCCCCCTTGAGCATCTCTCTTCGCGCTAACGGCTCCCGCAACTAGTAGCTCAACCGGTACCAAAAATTCAGCTGGTACCAGAACGGCATATGCGTTACACAAGTAGTTTTGTTCCCTCGTTCGTCAAGATTTTACTACCGGACTCACTCGTCAATAATTGTACATATTTATTTCCTTTAATTCATTATTCTTTTTATTCGTTTTGTTTTTTAAAGTTTTTTTTCTTTAATAGTTGGATATTTCAATGTTGGTTTTGGTCTGACTCTGTGCTATTTCGAATCAACGTATAAACTTGTATGACGATGGCAATGGCTGTGATTTTCATATGTTTAGTGCTTTACATTTTATTATGGCAAGAACTACCGCTGATCGACATGATCGTATTCGGCGTTTGATAATAAAATCGTTTATCGTTATATGCATTAAAGTTTCTTGGATGATTATGCCTGGTACAAGGTGAAATTATTTTCCTAAAATACTGCAGTTAGAGCCTCAGGGGAGTTTTGGGGGTTACGGGCCCATTTGGTAACCTGTAGCTAACTGGTTGAGAATTTAAATTTTTCTCTAAAATTTGACGTTTAGAGTGGTGGAGCTGTTGGAGGGTTCAGGGGCCCACTTTATCTCGTCCAATAAAAGAGGTTAAAAGTCCTTGCTTGATTCCGACTCAAACAAAATGCGACATAGCTACCTCTCTGACAGCGAGAGGTGGTATGTTAAGGGGATCAGGGGGCCTACTTTGTGCCTCCAAGCATACAGATTGATGATCACTGACTTTTCTCGATATAAAAAAGATGTTTCCTTTCTGCTAAAAGTTGGTAGAGGTGAAGCACTACATGTGGCTTAGACTTAGGCCGTCTGCACTGAGTCAGGACCTCAACAATTGAGGCTTTCCTCTTTTTGAATTGAGTCAGTCTATAGCTTGAACTCGGCTCATTTTGCACTTAGTCGGGACTTGTCTTGGTTTTGATTTTAGTTTCTACCGCTACCTTTCGCCCTCCACTCATACACAAAGTAAATCCTTAAATTTGTTTAGATTAAGCAGCTTGTAATATACCACCCTGTACGCTAAAAAAATTGGTTGTCGCCGGGGAATGTGGAGGAGTTATTGGCTAAAATTTTTACCTTCAGTCACAAATATTTGGATTCCCTGCATTAATCGTTTTCTTACAAGATACAGAATTGGCCGTCTGTATATATTAGGGCCCTTTTCCTTGGGCTTACGTTGGTATTGTCAACATTTCTGTTCCTTTCGATCATCTTGAGTGAAATAACGATTGAAAACTTTGACCAAATACCATTTCTACGGGGACCAAAAAGGGCATGGGAGGGGGCTGGTTGCTCTTTGATTATTTACAACCCTTAAAGAGTACCGTAGAACGTTGAATTCCAGATTGAATCAGCCTGCTCCCTAGTTTCTGGAATGATCAGTTCTATGTGAAGTGGACAGGAAAAAAATTAGATATGAGAGCCCTTTCGCTTTTTACCAAGTCAAGTTTAATATTGACTCCGATAAGTTATGTACCTCATTTTATAACACTATATCCTAGATCTGTCAGACTTCACATTATTTTGTCTTTTACAGGTCATTCAAATGTCCAGTTTGTTAAAGCGTGGAATTGGTATTCATCACAGTGGTATTTTGCCTATTTTGAAAGAAATTGTCGAGATGCTTTTTCAAGACGGGAAGGTTAAGGTAATCTCTGCAAGGAATTTTGATATCCAAAATGATAGTATATTACGTAAATCTTCTACGAATTTGAGGCTGATCTATGCTTGACCAGACATGTACGCAAAAAATTTGGCGTATGCCCCCTCTCTGGTTTCGAAATTTTCGCTATTTTTTGCCATAATTTGTATATCATAAGTAGCGTAATAGCACTGCCTAAGTAAAGAGCGATATAGCGTCAATGTATATTTTTGTTCTTCAAGCCACTTTCTGTAGAAGGAGTTATTGTGGAAACTTTGGAGGGGGCTCAGTCGATTTGAAATTGAAAGCTGTTATACCCAATTTCAAGGATAAAGGGAACTGGAGGACAACCAGACCCATTACCACTTTCTTTATTAGCTTCCACCCTGTCAACCCCCTAAGACATTCGATCAAAATTTTGAGATGGCCATTTTGATCCAATTGTTGAAAGATCCAATAGCTATACCTCTGGAGATGACATACCCCTCACAGCCCCTGGGGCTAGAATATAAATGATACAAGTTGTCCATTGTTTACACAAGTTTCATTATTGGAAAAGAGGAGTAAATTTGAACATTGGTTTCCATCAAGGCCAGAGGTCTTGAGATGCAATTTTCAGGGCATTGAGGGGGATGTAAAACTGAATCAGAAGACACTTTGCATATCCAGGTTGTCAAAAGAGCGTATCTGCCGTATCCTAGGAACTTCTGAAGATATCAAGTTAAAACTTTCGAAGTATGTTGAGGGGGGGGGATGTTGAACTAATGAAAAAGCACTATATGCATCCAGGTAATTTCAAGCAATGTAGTTTTAAGGTAGTACTAAGGTAGGTAGTTCTCAATGGTGGTGAGTTGAAAATAGAATTGAAGTGTTAAGTTGAAAATTGCAAGGCAAGCTGAGGGGGTTATAAAACTAAATCAAACGATGCTATATACATCCAGTTTGTCAAAAGAGTGTATCTGCTATACCTTAGGTAAAGCTGATGACGTTTAACTGAAACTGTTCGGGTATATTGAACTAAGTCAAAAAACACTATTTGCATCCAGGTTGTCAAAAGAGCACAAGGGGGAGGCTGGTCGCCCTCTAATCACTTTCGGCCCTTTAAAACGGCACTAAAGCTTTGTTTTGAACCCTCTCTCAATTTTTTGTAACCACAGGTTCCGCACAAAGTAATTGGTGATAAATTTTTTTGGTCTTTTTCGGACCCCGTTTTGGGGACAACTTGATTTTTCCTTCTGCGCTGGGGTTCCCATGGCCTGGGGACTTTGAGATGTAAGCTATGAGCCGATCAGTAAAATATTTTTAGGTTGTTTGTTTTGCCGCTTTTTTGGTCGGGGACCATGCACCGGGACAGTTTTTATTGTATTTTAGGCTCCTTTTACTCTAAAGACATACGGCCGTAATTTGACCTGGTACGGAAGGTTTTGGGTTCATTTATCGTCCCCGTCCCCTAATCCTTCTTACCTCTCCTGAAACAGATAGTCTCGCTTTTTTGACCCAGTGAAAGATCCCTAAAAGATTTGAGCCAATTGTACACCCAAAATCAAACAAACCCCTCCACCATTTTCATTTTAAAACCTAAGTGTAAATAATTGGCATTTTGTATTATTGATGCCCTTGCCTAATTAATGTAGGGATGTGTAAACCCTGAAGGCATATTAATTAGACCTTTTGACTGTTTTGAACAGAATGACTATATCAAATTTTGATTGGGAATCTTAAGGTCTACGAGAGACCTGATAGAAAATCAGGTCACGGGAGGGGCCTGGTTACCCTCCAGTCAGTTTTGACTCTTAAAAAAGACAGTAGAATTTCTAAATTCCAATTGAATGAATCCCTACAAAAATTTCTACGACTACCTCTTCCATATGAAGTGGTCGGGAAAAAAAGGATAAAAAAAATAAAACATTGAAGGTGTATGTCTCTTCACTTTGGCAACGCTAAAGCAGTTCCTCCGAAAATGACTTCGGGTATTTTTTCATAATGATATAGATCAAACAACGAGTTTACATGTTCCCAGTTTTGCCTCTGCTTGCTGCACATCTTCACATAAGCTCAAATAATCCTGTAAATCGATTAGCATAGATAATGCTTCCACAGATCTTTTCAAACAGTAATCATGGAATTTATTAAGGATAAGGTATCAAAAATCCACAACTTTCGGGATGCCACCCTTTTGCCTTTGGCATTAACACATAGCCCTGAAGGCCATTCTTATCTGACAATAAGAATATAAATTGATAAGGGATCTACCCATTTTACCAAAGTAGAGTTTTAGAGGGAAATTTTTGTTCCACAGTAATTTAATCGAATTCAACCTACCTGATTCATGGTGACATCAGCGTTTTTATTGCCCTGCCTATTTTACCAAATATAACATTTCTTGTAATAATTTATAATCACTCAAGGACAGTACAGCTATCCTTGCTTCATTTATGCTTGCTACAATTATAGAACTATTTCTGGTATCAATCTCTTGTTTCTTAAAATCTGGAATATCATATTCCGTTAAAAATGCTTAAAACTGTGTAAATGGGCTCAAAACTGTCTAAATGAGCTGTGTTTCACTCTTTACTAAGTCACAGCTATTGTTGCAGCCTTAATCAATTAAATGATAGCCTTAAATATGATAACTTACTTGTACACATGGGAGTTACACGTCCCCCCTTCCACGATTGGTCCAAACACTTCCCTGGAAGTATTGGAAAACTGTAGCCTAAATGCACTTTTTCAAGTTCTGATCCCCCTCCCCTTTTCCAGCGAAAATAAACTTATCCCCACCTTAAGGGTTGTGTCTACGTACACCTACTTATGTGACAGCTAAGAATTTGATTTTACAAGCGTAAGAGCGTTCGTGTTACCCCTTCGTTATGATAGTCGTGAAATTCCCTTCTCTATTTTTAGCTCCTTTTTGCTACCGAAACTTTTGCAATGGGAGTGAATATGCCTGCTCGTTCGGTAGTTTTTGATGATATCAGAAAACACGATGGCACTTGTCGAAGAACATTGTTACCCGCCGAATATATTCAAATGGCTGGACGTGCTGGAAGGCGAGGTCTTGACTCGACTGGTACTGTTCTAATATTGTGTAAAACTGGTATACCTGATTTGAACAATCTTCAGAATATGATGATGGGTAAAGTGTTTCTCACTTTTTTTTTATTACTTTCCTTGCTTTTGGTATTTAATTTTTCAGTAATTCTGACGAGATTTTAGTCATTTTCTCGCTTATATCATCAGTCCAAGTCCTTGTTTACTTCAAAACCAAAAAGGAAATGCTGGATCAGCCAAGAAACCATTAAGTTAGTCGACGAATGGCGAGCGTCTTGCTCTAAAACGTAAGAAGCATAGAACAGGATTTAAGAAATCTTCCTGTATAGATAAGCAAAACAACTGAAAGGGAATTGCAGACTCCGTGGAAGCAGCGTCGAAGGCACACGACACCCGTAAGTTCTATCAATTGCTGAAACAGGCCACTGGGAGGAAGCAATAAGTCTCTGAGATCATTCGTCTAAGGACGGGTAGATCATAACGGACCTGTCTGAGAGAGTATCACGATGGAAGGAACATTTTAAAGGATTTTTGATTTCGTAACATCATCCGCAGATAATCCCGAGTCCTCCTCCAGCGTTCTTTCGAGCACCTTATGAAGTTTTTCTCGAACCCCACGATATTGATGAAGAAAAAAAGCCATTCATTCACTGAAGAACCACATGTCTCCTGGTGACGACGGTCTGCCTCCAGAACTAAAAGCTGCTGATGGGATGGTTGCTGCTCACCTCAAACCGCTGTTTGACCATATTTGGACCGAAAAGAGTTTCCCGAAGGACTTGCAAGTTTCAGTCCTTCTTCCTATCTTCGAAAAAGGTGACAAGTCAAAATGTAAGAACTACCGTGGAATCGCTCTCACTGATATTGCGGCAAAGTTGTTTTCTATTCTTTTCTTCAATAGATTTAAATAGCTCCGTGAAGATAAAATGAGAAAAGATTATGCTGGCTTTCAAACTAGAGGTTCTTGTACCGAGCAAATTTTTATCCTTAGGCTGCTGTGCTATAGATATGGTTTGTTGCTGACCCTTATCTTCATCGTTTTCATAGCAGCGTTCGATTCAGGTCAGCGAGACGTTCTCTGGCTTATCCTAGAAGAGAATGAAATGCCTTCGCATTTTGTAGATCTTCTGAAAACATACTATAAGGGCACGCAGATGAGGATACGGGCTTATGGTGAAGAGTCTCAAAATTTCGCTGTAGACTCAGGAATAAAACAAGACGTCGTATACCCATCCTTTTCAATTATGTAGTTGACTGGATTTTTGAGAGAGTTGTCAGCACAAAAGAAGGAGTAACGGTTGGAAAATCTGTTCAGGTCATTGACTTAGTCTATGCTGATGACATTGCCCTCGCTGAGGATGATCCACTGAAAGCCCAAATGATGATGGAAAAAGTTGCATACTACTCTGCAATGGTCGGATTAAGAACTAACCCAATAAAGACCAAAGTGATGTGTCCCAATTCCCAGTGTCCCCCTTCTATATCCCTAGATGGCAACAGTATTGAGCAAGTTATAGAATTTCTCTACCTAGGATCCCTTGTGGATTAGGAGGGGAGATCTGATTAACAAATTGAAACTTGCATTTGCCTCGCCTCTGTCAGTTTTTCTCAGCTCAATAAATCACTGTGGAAGCATTGAAGCATAAGCCTCATTATAAAAATTAGATTCTACGAGGTGACCATCAGAAGTACTCTCCTATATAGGTGCGAAACAAGGGCTGTCAAAATCAAAATAGTAGTAAGCTGGATGTCTTTTATCACGACTGTCTTCGTAGTATTCTACGCGACCAGTGCCATGAACGAGTATCCATCAAGGAGAACCTTAAGCGCTGTAAACAAAAGTACTCAGTCTTGGAAATTGTTAAGAGACGACGGCTCATGTGGGCGGGCCATTGTCTGCGCCGTGAAGACTACCGATGCATCTCGAAGTCCGCTATTAAAGCACAGCCGCTTGAAAATTGGATAAGTCGAACTGGATGCCTGAAAAAATAGTGGTGGTCAGTGGTAAAAAACGACACAAACAGGCTTAGAGGCTACTGCCTCTTCGGTCGGCTCTGGGACAGTGATAGGCAGTACCATGTCGAAGCCGTTGCACATAACCGTGGCTCATGGAAAACTTCTATTATAGAAATTATGGATGCCGGGCGAGTCAAAGCAGCGTCTAGTTTCCGTCAAAAGTAAAAGTAACGTAATTTATATCATCAACATCATTTAAGAATACTAAAAAATAGTATCGAAGAAATAAGGTAAAACTTTATTTAAGAAACCTATAGTGGTTGTTGGTGGCGGCTCTTGAATGACCTCATTGCAGCCGAATATTTTGAGCTTGACCATCTCCCCCTTCTCCTCCCCTTCTCCTCCCCTTCCCGTCAAAGAAATAAAATGACCACGGACATTAAATAAAGTACTGCTTTAAATCATTCGAAATGGTAAGAGTACTCTAAGCTTATTTTTCTAGTCTTCTTGTTTCCATAACTAATATTTTAGAAATTTGCATTGTATTGTCTTTGTTATTGTTCAAGGATAGTTGTTAAAGTTCTGGGCTTGAATAGTTTAACAGTTTTTTTAAGCACTGCAGACACGTGCGCTCACTTAGTTTTACATCATAGTAGATGATAGGTGAGGAATTTGTCGAATGCGCCACTATTTTCCCGCGCTAAGTGTAAAGAAAACTTTTTATATTAATTAACAAAGACCATTTGTCATTCTTAATGGAGAAATGCTTTGCTGTTCTGTTAATTGTAGATAATTTCTAACCAATAAATGGCTTTTTTTTCTGGAATTAGGTCAGTTAAAACTTTGCCTTTTTAAAGGTGAAGGAATGCTCTTCCAGAAACTGGTATTCAAATGCTAATGTTACTCAATGTCAGTTGATTTGTTTTATCAATTATTATTGCCAAACAAAAAATCACATGGTGTTAGGTCTGGACTGTTCTCTGAAAAAATCCCCTTTTATACCTAGTACAAATGAAAGTAGTTTGAGGACAAAGTACGAAAGACTGCAAGATATGTAGAATAGTGAAAAGACAGTTGAAGAAAGAACACAGCCTTGGAGCACTCCAGTGGAACTTTTAGCAATTATGTTTATAGTCGTCGCGCGTCTTTAAGCCCATAAAATAAAACCTATGTTAGTTTGTGCTCAATCATTAGCTCTTCTCAAAAACGTAGTTTCTTTTATAAGTATGGCTTCCAACAACTTTTTCTTTGTTTTTTTTTTTTTTTTTTTTTTTTTTTGATTTTGCTGTCACATACATAGTTTCAAAAATTGCAGGAAAACCCCAAAAATTGGAATCACAATTCCGTGTAACTTATTCTATGATATTAAACTTACTGAGAGTGAAGACGTTCCGAATTGAAGACATGATGAAGCGGAGTTTTGGAGAACTTCATTCACGGTCTAAAATCAAGGAATTTGAAGAGGAGCTAAAGAAACTGGAATATCAAGTTGAGAACTTGCCAGGGCTAGACTGTGACGTATGTTCAGACGTTGAAGGCTTTTATAAGACAGCAAGACAGTACCTCGAGATGAAGGATGAGGTTTATGTAAGTAATTTATGAAAGTCTTTTGCAGCCTTTGGTATTGTTCTTAATTTTTATTTTCCGATTTAGACAGAACGAGAAAGAGGCACACCTATCACTTATGAACATGTTTTATAACTTTAGTTGGGACTATCATTTGAGGCAGGGCCAAGAAAGATATGTTCTGTCAGTGAGGTGAGTGTGGTAATTATAAAGGCATTAGCCTGTTTTTGCTAGTAAGTAAACTTTTTAGTATGGTGATACTTTTTAGACTTGAGATGCTGTAGTTTTAAGAGAAGAAAAGTGTGGTATTAGGAAGGGTAGAGAATGCATCAAGTAAGTTTTCACTCTCAGATTAGTAATTGAGAAGTACCTAAGTCATCAAATACCATTAGCCCTCGGTCCTTGTATGGTATTAAATAAAAAAAAAAAATTCCACAAAATAAGTTTTTCAAAAAAAGTAAAGAACTCTATTAAACAAAAAAATGATCAAAAGTAAAATCAAATAATGTACGAAGCGTGAAACTATAGCAAATCAGCATCGATAAATAAATGAAACCTAAAACAAACAGAAATTAAAATAAATAACCGACCGAGTCAAACTCAAAACGAACAGAAATTAACGTAAGTTGTGCTCAAAGCCCCTATGCCTTCCCAAGGGCAGAACATAATTTGCACTTTACTGAAAAAAATATATATGTTTTTACTTTTATAACTTTAATAAATCAAATAATATTAACATTCTGATTACTAAATATCAGTATATGTATATTAAACTGACAATGTACATTCATTTGTATTTTTTTTTCAGTAAAGTGCAAATTATGTTCTGGTCTTGGGAAGACATAGGGGTTTTGGCTCTAAAGGAAAAAATTAATAAATAATACATTGTGCCAACATCGTTCTTATATGACCCCAGGGCATAACTTAAAACCCTTGCCCTGAGGGTTGTGTGCGAGTGTCCTCCTCTTTACTTAGTCCCCGTTTCTTGTCTCGTTCTCGAGTGTCCCTGTTCTTTACTTAGGCAGCGCGATCGCGCTGCCAATGATTTATACAACAAATTTCTATATAAACCTTATATGCCCCCAGGGCATAACTTACAACCCTTGCACTGAGGGCTCTGAGGGGATTATCATCCTAATAGACAAAATTTCCAGAACTTTCAACTACGTTGAACAAAATGGATATCTCAAAATTTTAATTCGATGTGTTTGGGAAAATGGTGGGCATTAGAGGGGCGTTAGTCGCTATCGAATCACTTTCAACTATTAAAAAAGGCACTAGCCCTTTCAATTTCCAATTGAATGAACCCTTTTGAAGAGTCTGCGACAACGCTTTCACTAAAAATTTTATATGCCCTCAGGGCATCACTTACAACTCTTGCCCTGAGGGCTGTGGGGGAAGGGGTTGTCATCCTTAAAGACCTAATTTCCAAAACTTTCAACTACGTTGAATAAAATGGCTATCTAAAAATTTTGATTGGATGTGTTTGGGAGAATGATGGGCGGGAGGGGGGGGGCTATTTGCCCTCCAATCACTTTCGACTATTAAAAAGGGCACTATCCCTTTGAATTTCCAATCGAATGAGCCCCTTTTGAAGTTTCTACGACAACGCCTTCTATGAAAACCTCATATGCCCCCAGGGCATAACTTAAAACCGTTGCCCTGAGGGTTGTGGGGGAGTTTCCTCCTCAAAAATAAATTTTCTATCTGGAAACCAACTACGCTGAACAAAATGGCTATCTCAAAATTTTTATTGGATGTGTTTGGGGGAATGATGGGCGTGGGGGGGGGGGGCTAGTTGTCCTCCAATCACTTTCGACGATTAAAAAGGGCACTAGATATTTGAATTTCCAATCGAATGAGCCTGTTTTGAAGTTTCTACGATAACGCCTTCTATAAAAACTTTATATGACCCCTGGGCATAACGTAAAACCCTTGCCCTGAGGGCTCTGGGGGAGTGGCCTCCTCAAAAACATATTTTCTATCTGGAAATCAACTACGCTGAACAAAATGGCTGTCTCAAAATTTTGAACTCTCAATTTCCAATCGAATGAGCCCCTTTTGAAGTTTCTATGACGACCCATTCCATATGAAGTAACCCACTCTAAAGGAAAAAAATAATACATAGTACATCGTGCCAACATCGTTCTTAAATGCCCTCAGGGCATAACTTAAAACCCTTGCCCCGAGTGTTGTGGGGGAGTGTCCTCCTCAAAAACATATTTTCTATCTGGAAATCAACTACGCTGAACAAAATTGCTATCTCAAAATTTTGATTGGATGTGTTTAGGGGAATGATGGGCGTGTAGGGGGGCTAGTTGCCCTCCAATCACTTTCGACTATTAAAAAGGGCAGTAGCCACTCCAATTTCAATCGAATGAGTCCTTTTCGAAGCTTCTACGACAACTCCTTCGATACGAAGCGCCCGGCTGAAGAAAAAAAAAACACATTGTGCCCACATCGTTCTTTATTTGGGCAGCGCCAGCGCACTGCCTATGGTACCAGTTAAATACATTAGAATGATTAATGCTATGTACCAGAATAAAATTGATGCGGTTAAGGTAGGAAATGAGGTTAGTAGCTCTTTTCGTATTCAATTAGGAGTTAAGCAGGGTTGCGTTCTCTCCCAATTTATATGGATCAATTTGATGGTCTTTGTCTTAAAGAGCACAACGAAGGGAATGGGAGAACACGGAATCAAATGGGGGTAAAAACTTGAAAGAGCCAATGGCTCTATGGAAAAATCCAAGACCCAGGGTTTTTTTCACAGTTAAAAAAGTTTGGAATAATAAGAATATAAATCTGTGAACCAAGATTGTAATATTGGAAGCTACAATGATGACAGTGGTCAAGTCTTGTTTTGAAGCGTGGACGCTCTACGAAATGGTAAAGATTTGAGATGTTTTCAGAGAAATTGCTTACGGATTGTTTTGGGTACCCGACTGACATACAGTATCTCAAACAGTAAGCTGTACGAAAAATGTGGTACAATTCTGCTTTCTAGAGTTATAATGAGAGGAAAGGTTGGGGTGGCTAGAGCACGTTCTGCGGATGAAGGATGAAAGATTGTCAAAGGTTGTTCTTGTTGACTAGCCGTCTAGGGTCAAAGGAACGTTCCCGAATGGGGTGGGAGGATGTCGCAGGGAAAGATTTAAGGGAAATGGGAACTTTCTGGGAGGGTGTAAAGAGAAAGGCTTTGAATGAATTGGGATGGAGGAGGAGCATATATAGCTGTGTTGGCCTCATGCGGTTTGGTGCTGCAGTGAGTTATTAGTAGTTGCAGTAACAGGATTTAACTTTTCAATAAGAGTTCCAGATGTTTATAGCTGGTCAGTTGACACACATTCAAGGTAACTTTGAAGTTTAGCTTTATTAAGGAAGATTTTTTTTTGTCTCTTTAAGACTCTGCAGACTTGTGGAATGAGTGAACTAGCTAAACCTAATCATTGGTGTTTTTTTTTTTTTTTTTTGAAGAAAAATAAATATACCATTTTTGATTACAGAATGTTGTGTTCACGCATCCCCAGATGGTCAAGGAGCTAACTCCTGGACGAGTTTTAATTGTTGTTGACGATGAGTGTATTCACAAACTTGGTCTACTTCTTGAAGTCGATTCGCGGTCTAAAGAACGAACTTTCAAAACTTTGGTGCTTCGTAAAACCAGGAACAAACCAAAGTCACCTTTGAAAAAAATGGGTGAGGCATCAAATACAGAAAATTTCAAATGCAAAATGATAGCACTTGTCAAGGGAAATGAATATATAATTCCAGATTGTCAACTTGGTGAGGTTTTAGCATTGAAAGCCAGTGATGTTATGGATGTAACCTATGCTAACCTGAAAGCTGACTGTAAAGCTGTATTGAAGGACTGGGAGACTAGACAGATTCCTCGGTTCAGGTATATTTAATCGATTTTTCATACATACTACAATGTTCATTTTCAGGTGCTAGGGAATGATCTACCTCTAACCCCTCAGCTAGCGGAAAGGTTTTACTCGTAATCTTTGGGTATATTGAAAAATATATATTTCAATTTTCAAATTGTATCGTCTAAAAATTGAAAACAGCATCTAAAGCGAAATTACGTCAAAAAATAGGTCTGGACTCTAAAAATGGATCATTTGAAAAAAAAAGCATTACATAACTTAAAAAAGACTTTTAGACTAAATTGATCAATTTAGAAAAATTATTGAAAAATTGAAAAATTATTGGATGTGCCTACTTTTTTTTTATCTTAGACAATTTTATGCCCCTGGCCTGTCATTGGAAACTTTGGCTCGTTTTCAATTCAGTGCATTCTGAATTTTAGTTCAAATCCTAATGTTATATTAATTTGTGAGCAAGTTTGATTTTTTATTTTGTTTCTGCTTCTTTGCTTAACCCAACCTCACCTCTGGCTAGAGCTGGGTTTAAAAGCATATTGTACAGGATTTTAGGCGTTGAACATAACATATAGAAAGGAATAGGACAGATAAGTTCACAAAGAGGGGTTCAGTCTAAAATATATTTGGCGGCTAATTTAAGATTGTCTTATATTAAGGATGCTAATTAGACAAGAGCGACCAAATTACAGTCATCTTAGTAGAGTTGACAGTAAAAAGCGGTGTGTAAACCATGTTAAATTTTTCTCGGCTGCTTCGTACCTTCGTATCTAAAAAGTTGGGAGAGGACCCTTTCGTTCGGGAAGTGCAATTGCTGGCATCCCCTTAAGGTCTGAAAGTGATTGGATGACAGCCAGTCCCTTTCTAATTTTTTTTTTTTTGCGTTTGGGCACCTCTGTAGCCCCATGCACTATCTCATGGAAATTTTGAGATAAGTATTTTATTTAGAATGATTGAAATCTCCAAAAATTCTCAATTCGGGTGATGGGGCTATCATTATTGCCTCCCAAAATTTAGGGGCACCAAATTATGGCAGTGGCTCACTCGTCACAGATACATATTTAATTCGGTAGATAGGCTGGGTATATGACACCTTGTTAAATTGGAGAAATAGAATCGAATTTAAATATTCATGTTTCGTTGTACAAGTTCAACATCCAAGGATTCTACCCCTTCCCCTCTTTCAACTTTTTAGCAGAAAAGTATGTATGTTACACCCTGTTTAAACCGGAATCATGCAAGGATTGTGAATCTCAGCCAATAAACGAAATAATTCCAAACGGCAAACTTGTTCCGTAAGAAAAAAAGATAATCCTAAATTGATGCAAAAAAAGGACTAAGTCCAAGCTGTAGAATCTGGGTGGCACCTTGCGAAACTGCACTGTGTCCTGAATCTTAAACACCATTCAAGTCCTGAATCAATACAAAACAAGCCAAGTCGAAGCTGAGGCTTGGGTTAGGGGCTAGGTGCTGAATTGGCGTTAAAGTGAGCTAAGCTTTGATTGTGTGCGGAAATGAGCCGATTCCTGACTCGATGCAAAAAGGACCTAAGTTCTGATTCAGTATGAGCACTAGTTAAGTCCTGGCTTGTTGTAAAAATTTGAGATAAGTCGAAGCTGCTGACTGAGTCAGTCCAAAAATTACTTAAGTTCTGAATCTGTACAAACACAAGTTCGTAAACTTCTTTCATTACGTCCTTGTTAAATTATGGATATTATGCCTACATCTGCCCTTTTGCACCTCTAAACCCAAAACTTTGTTTCAAATCAAGTCATTTGTATTCTATTAAATGTAAAGCTTTCTTAAGTTTATGACGTATAATTAGGGAAGCATCATATTTTAAGCGTCATAGATTTATAAGCGTCAGTGTTTCTACGTCGAACCGTGAAAATTTGCATGCAAAATTGTGTGGTTAATTTTAACAACATTTTTCATCCCTAAAATTCAAACATGAACAACATGCCAAGTCCCAAATAATTAAACCTTCAAAGGAAAACTGCACATTCTTAAACTGTTAGGTGCCACATGTTTCACCTTTGCTTTTGCGGATTTTTTGTCCACTTTTTTTACACCCCCTACTACCAAGAACTGCATGACTGTGTATAGAGGTCTATTCCGTTAAAAATTAAATTCCCAACGTTTTCTAATTTTTGTGTAAATTTCCACTTGAACAATTTAAACAATCAGATTTCATTTTCACTGTCCTTGGTATGTTGAATTCGTGGACATTTCTCTATCTTGCGCTTGTCTTAGCTTGATTCCTACTAGACGTAATACACTTTCGTGTTGTTTAAAAAAAAAAAATAAAAAAAAAACACACATCTTGTTCTATTTTCGTTAATTTACAGAAAAAAAGTCGTCTCTTTTGAATATTCAGACGAATTTTTTGGCCTTAAAATGTTTCTTGATTTTGACAAACTGAACAAAAATACAACAGTAAGATGTGAATGTTACTAAGGAATAACGAATTCTGGCTACTATCATTGCGACCAATGTTAAAATGAATATGCAATGGTAGTGAAAACTTTTTGCACTGAGATGTGGCTTGGCTATTGATTTCCCTTATTAGATATTCAATATACCTTTCAGAAGAACTTCTCATACTTCGAAAGTAAGGTATCGCAAAGATACGAAGTGGCAAAGAAATATGGACATAGTTTTCTGGTCAGGAATGATGGATGACTGACGGATAATGAGCATGCATTTCTTTTACCTTACTTTGGTAAAACTTGTTATATTTCGTTTGAACTTACCTAAAAGACCAAGTATACATGTAGGAATACTAGTACTACTATTACTGACAACTCATTGCAGCACCAAGTGGCCTAAAGCCAACACAGCTACGCACGTTCCTCCTCCATCCCAATCTATTCAAAACCTCCCTCTTTACACCATCCCAGGAAGTTCCCATTTCCCTTAAATCTTTCTTTATGACTTCCTCTCACGCCAACCCCGCACGACCTGCTTTCCGTTTAGCCCTAGAAGATTGGTCGAAAAGGACAATCTGTCATCCTTCATCTGAATAACGTGCCCTACCCATCTCAACCTTACTATCATTAAAGCCCTAGAAAGTGGGATTTAACCACACTTTTCATAAAGCCTACTGTTTGAAATACGGTCAGTCACCCGGGTACCCAGGACAATCCGTGGGCAATTTCTCTGAAAAAAATCTTTGGTAGCGTACTCTGTAGGAATAGGCTTTTAAACGTTTGCGCTCATACCCCCCCCCCCCCAAGAAAAAATATATACAGATGTTAACGAAATATACCAATTCATTGGAAAATTCCAATAAGAAATATTAGCATTCAAGGGAGAGTGACCAGCCTGGTGGCCTTTCCTCCTTCCTTACATACTTACCTCCCTGAAAGGAAAAAATGTGTGTGATATTTAGAATCAGCATGAAAAATATAGTCAGAAATAGGCCTTATATTCCATGGACCAAACACAAAAAAAACGGTAATGTCCGCTTCATCTTTCCAGGGGGGAGAGCAAAAAGCTTTCGGTGTATCTGGAATCATCATGCGGACAATGGGCATAACTGGGCCTAACGCTCCAAATATTGAAAAAAAAGTATTTGAAGTTCAAAATTTTTAAGCTAGAAAACGCACCAATTTAAGCTCTTGCGAATCGACGGAGTTACTAGGAACAATTATTCCAAGCAACACTGTTTTTTCGTCAGACCTTATTTTAAATATTAATTTTAGGGATGACCCTCCCAGTTCCTCGTTTGTCCAAGCAGTCGAAGCTCTGTTGCAATTCTCGCAATATCCTGATTTTGGCACGTTTAATCTGGCAGAAGATTTGAAATTAAAAACTTTGGACATAACGCTGCGTTGCCAAAGACTACAACAACTTCGGCTGAAATTGAACGAGTACCAATGTTGCTTTTGTCCTTGTTTTGATGAACATGTATGTTTTGTTATTATTCTTAGTACTACTGTTATACTTGTTTTTGTGATAGCGTCATGCGCTCGGAAATATAAAATCTATTAGGAGAATGGGTTTTAGGTCGCATTATGTAAGTTTTATACTTTCTATTTTTTTTTCCTCTTGCTTGGGGGTGATTATTTTTAATTCACTTTTCACAATAAATACAACCTTGTGAAATTTCTGTAATTCTCCCCCACATTTGCCACTAGTGCAGAACATCATGTTTCCTGGCTAATTGGGTGCATATACGTGATAAATACTAAGTACGGAACTTTCATTTTACTTGCTGCAATCACTTTAGCTTTATTTATTTCCAGTACCGTATTAAAACTCTCTAGGAAATTGGCCATCCTCTTATGCTACAAGGATACCAACAAAGACTATATTTAACCAGTAAAAATTGTCAGTTGCTATCTCGTAATGTGAAAAAAAAATGATAACCAGTTAGAATCAGCTTCTCAACGAAATTACATGCTATATATTTATTAAAACTAAAAGCTTCTGAATAACAATTGGTGCAATGAAGTTTGAAAGTAAAGCTAAATGGGAAACGTTGCCATATATCGACACCAAATTTTTTTGTACAGCACTTTTACATCTTCTTATATTTGGGTGTTCATAAACTTCAGGCACAAATACAAAGAACGGTAATAGTAATTCATACTGTTGGTAATACAACGGCTGAGGCGCCATTCATTTGTTTGACAAAAAGAGTTTTTCCGTCGTGATATTAGAAAGACAATTGTCTGTACAACCATACTATATCCATAAAAGTATGGGCAATCTTGTAGCTACTTAGCTGTATTTTTGTATATAGTTTTCCTCTTGTCACAGAAGTTTTTGCGTGTTAAATCTACTAACATGTGCTATCACGGTACATTCAATAATTTTCTACTGTTTTCATCTATTTTTTTGGAATTAGAGCCTCTCCAAAAAGCATCATAGACGTATGATCTATCAAACCAGGTGTCTCCAAACTAAGATCTGTGGATCAAATGAGGCCCACAAAGCTGTCTCAACCGACTCGTCCTAAACTTTGGAAAACACAATTACGTTAGGGGGGCGTCCCCCCCCTAACGCAGTCTAGAGTAGTGTAATTTACTTAATTAACGCAAGATTGCGTTAATCAAACTTGCCCCTGACGCACGTTTATAAGATCAACCTATTTTGCCCCCCCCCCAAAAAAAAAAAAAATCCTGGATCTGCCCCTGAGTTAGATATCTATTTCTAACCATCATTTCTTTGGACAATCAAGGCTGCTTATAAAAGAGGAAGCAAGCTATCATTGGTATATAGTGATTATGCCTACAAATGATATTTAATTAGACATGCATGTATATTGGACTTGATCATTTAGCAGATAAGTCGAGAATCGTTTTACGTCAAAATCTTTCTCCGATGACCTAGATAGGCCTTCGCTTGTCCCGAGGTGGCGCTGCAGTGGTGACGTCTAGTCATTCTGGTGCTGAAGAGGTCCCAGCCGCCTTAGATCTCGGTTCTAAGTTCGCCATAAGGTCTTTCTTGGACGACCTTGTCTTCTTTGGCTATATGGTATCCAAGCATAAGCTGTGTGAGTTAGGTGGCTTTGTTGCATTCGGAGTATTTGTCTCTTAGAACAGCAGTATTAACAGGCTGGTCTGTTCTGCTAATTTCAGAATTGCTGTTTCTTTATTGCCAGCTTATGCTTAAAATTCACCTCGGGCACATGTTTACAAATGAGAGGAACCTCTTTTCAAGCCAGTGGGACTTTTTCCAGCACTCACTAGCATAGGTTACTATAGAAAGTACATTGTTATTAAAGAGGCATATCTTAGTTGTAGGGAATATTTTTTCTTCCTCCAAACGGGCTTCGGTCTATTGAAGGCTCCAGTTGAGCGTCCCGTTCTGCGTTTAATTTCGGTCAGTATTTAGCCATCACAATCGATCCAACTACCGAGGCACTTGAACTCCTTTGCTTGCTCTAGATTCTTATAATTGCATTGCAGAATAAGCGGTAAAGGTTGTGATGGGTATGCTCTTTGACTTGTCCGCATTAATGGTCTATCCGATATTATCTGCATTTTCTATTATTGTGTCAAATATGTGCTGCAACTTCTGTTTAGACTCTTTTTGCAAGACTTTGTCATTTGTTGATTCTAAGTTAAAAAGGTGCTCACTGCTCACTTTTATGCCGTATCCTGAGTTTCATCTCAGTGCAGAGTTTCATAAAAAGGTACAAGAAAAGCTTGCATCTCTGGTGGATACCAGATATGATATTGAAAAACCTGATTGCAACACTCTCGGTCTTAACGCAACACTATGTCTCTTGTTAGAGATAAACTCCAGTTGTATTCTACTTCTTGGGACATTATATTCCTTGGGAGGGAACCTTGTAAATTTTAAAATAATCCTTTTGGTGAAGTAAGCATAGAAAATTATTCTGTTGGTCTAGCTAATCATTGTCTGCTTCATGTAAATTCCATTTTAAGTTGTTTTCGAATTTAGAGGGAAAGTGGGTCACCAACAGAGAGGATTATCTTACGGTACTTCAATTTAGTATTGAAAGTTTCTCCTCGTCAATAGACCATTTAAAACAGATTCTGCAACATGCAACTTGCTGTTGTAAGCTTCTGCAAGACATTTTGGATTCTTGTAATTAAGTACTATTGGGTATCCCTGTTTATAAGATGGAATGAAATAAACCAATGCAACATGGCTAAGGACGGTCTCGGAATGTATATATCTCGTAATTTAGTATGTTGTGTATAAGATCGTTTTTTAAAACATTATGAAGGTATCTTTGAGTCACTTTCTATTGAAATTATGTCTTGTGGCGGTAATTCATTGTAGGTAGTATTTGTTCTAATTGACATGAAGATATGCAGAAGTCTCGGTATTTTATGAAAGCTTAGGCTACTTTCCCTGCGGGAATTTTAAAAGTCCTCTTTTATTGCTTTTTCCAGTCCTATGTTTCTTACTATCCAAGAATGTGAATAGACTTTTCCTTCTCTCTTAAGACCTCTTTTGAAGGTTTATATTAAAGCAATAAACCTCGTTCAGGAAACTAATCGTGATTTCTTTTTTCTCGAAAACTTATGAATGTCAGTGAAAACGAGGGGCGAAAAACGGATTAGGTTTTATATAACTTGATTTTCTTAACTCGTTTTCCTCAGTTCAGCAACTTTTTTAAATTCATTTACAACTAAGATTAATCTAATATGTGGGTTATGTAAAGCCCAATCCGTTTTGTGCCACTCGTTTTCACTTATATTCATAAATTCTCTAAGAAAAGCTTATTAGTCCTTTTTGGAAACGAGTTTTTAAAAAATCTTATATTTATTATTTCCGAGTAATCTTAAAACATTTTCTCTCAATTGTATTTAAATAACATATTATGGTTCTTCCTTAGGGTTGCCACCCGGTAAGGAAAAAAATCCCTAGAAATAGTTGATAAATCACTAGGGATGGCAACCCTGGTCTTCCTTCTTCATAGATCCTTGAGCCTTTGTGGGGATTAGTGCTATAAGTTTAATTCATTTTTTATTATATCTGAATTTCTCTTATCTTAGATCCTTGTCGTGATTCTCATCAAAGATAAAATGTTCTATCAAGAATGGCCCCAATTAAAATGTAAGCTATCAGCCGACAAAAAGGAAAATTAAATTGATTCCGAAAATAGAATAATAGGCACATACCAGGCCCGAACCCATAATAGTGATTTGCTGATTAGCATTCTGATTTGTGAGTGTTACTGGCTCTTACTAAGCTACGTATTGTGTTCTATATCTTCAAAAAAGAAAAGATAAAAACTCTTTGAGTACATAGTTTCTTAAGAATATTAAGCACGGTGGCTCTAAATGAGCTTAAATTACTCAACTAGATATAAAAATCAGTGATGTGCCAATTACCCTCATCAGTGACATTCTTTCCTAATAAAGACGTTCTTTGATTCAGGACAACAGTCATACCAAAAATTTGTCTCAGGCGTTACAAAAAATCGAGCATCTTTTCTTGTAATTGGTTCATTTTGATGCCTTAATATACGGAATTGAAATTTGCTCGACTTCTTCCATCAGAACTCTATCTTTTAAAGTCTGGTGTTTGCATAAAGTTTTTTGTTTGATATTGAGCGCCACGGAATTCAGTGTGAAGCGAAGAACAGAACATCACAATACAATATGAAGAGCCTTTCGCAGTTAGGTTGACGTAAGATCTTACGTAGGCTTACTGATCGTTGCGGAATTCAGCGTAGAGGGTAGAACGGAACACCAAAATGTCATAAAAAGGGTTCTTTAAGCGAACAAACAAATCATAACCTAATTTCATTGTTAGAAAGGCTACATATGTCACTCAGAGCGGATATGAAGGTTTAATTGGGCAATATGTAAGCATCTTTACTATTAACATCATAATTGTATTTTTAGTTTTTGAAGTTTGAATATTGGATTGAATTCTGACTCGAAAATCTAGCTTTCTAGATATATTATATGTGTTTTCCTCCTTACATAGACCTAAAACATGAAAAAAAATGTGGTCAAAGCGAGGGATAAGAAGAAGAGAAACCATGCAGTAAAGCCATATTTTGTACCTATTGAAACATTTTGATTGTTGGATGCTTTTCCTTGATCTCACTCGTTTGCCTTGTGTTTATTTCTTCTTCTGTTTTTCTAGCCCTTTACATCTTTCTTATGTCATTGTGTCCAAAAACCAAAGTGATGTCATATTTTCATTTGTATAAGCGACAGTGTCTAGCCGACTGTGTCTAGATTTCCTCTTTGATTATGGACACAAGGATGTGATTATTTTTTTTTCTTTTTCTTCTAGTTGAATTTTACGTTTTCAAATATGCAAGTTCGAGAAGCATATGATCGCCTAAAGTATCTTACTTCAGACGAGTCGCTTTCCAATTTACCAGAATATGCTGCAAAATTGGAAGTCTTGAAGTCCCTAGGTAAAGCTTTCTTTGTTTTGACTAATTGACTATTCAAATTGACCAAATATATTTTAAGTATTTAGGGTTTGTATTAAATGATAACGGAAATTGGAAGGATCATATGAAAGAAATGGTGGGTAGAATAAAGCGGTTTCTTCAGCAGTTTTTCAGGAATTCAGCTTTAAATGAAATTAAGAATATTAAAATCCATAAGAATTTTTTTCAATCGAAAATTTGCCCTACTATTCATTATGGTGCAGAGCTTTGGGGATATGAGGTGATCATGCAATTAGAAATGGTTCAACTACAATATTATAAAGGATTGGTTAGATTACAAGCCAAAAATCATACTATGCTGCAAACAACTCATACACAGGCTCTTAAGGGAGATCTAGGTTTGTTTTCGCTGCATAAAGAAAGGATACTACAAGTAGTAACATTTTGGCTGAAAATTATCCAACTACCAGATGAGAGGCTTATGAAAGCCGCATATTTTGAATTATTGCAGCAAGGTAGAAAAAGATCGTGGCCGTTCCATGTTAAAGCCCTCCTTGATAATGCCGGACTTCTATACGCTTGGAATGAAGGTCTTGGTCCAGCAGGCTATCCAGAGGAAATTTATTGGAAGCTAAAACATGTTAAGGAGGTTTCAAGAGATCCAACTCTGGCATGAACAGATTCAAAAATCTGAAACCTTGTGCCACTATTCTAAGATAAAAGAGTCTTTTGAACTGGAATATTATTTTAAGCTGAATTTGCCACCGGAAAAATTGCGTCTGTTGTTCCAGGTCCGAGCGAATGGTTTGCCCTTAAAAGTAGATTAAAAGTATTTGAAAGAAATGCTCAGGGCCCGAGATCATGTTATACTTGCTCTTTGTGTGGTATCGAGGAAGAAAATTTGCTCCATTTCTTGACGGTGTGCCAGGGGCTTTCAGATTTGAGATTGAAGTATGTAGGTGATGGGGAAGTGTTTTTTCCTGGGATCCTTAAATCTTGATCCCGGGAGAGGATTATAGCAGTGACTGGATTTATAAAAGAGGGTTTAAAAAGATGTAAATAATGGGCTTCAGGTTTTGTTTGTTGTTAGTAGTTATATCATTTATTTAAGTGAATGATGGCTGTTGTTTTATATTATCATTGTAATGTTTGTGTATTGCCTAGCGGCTGAATAAATTATCTATCTATCTATCTATCTATATGATGGCCATCATACTTTGTCTATACAAAAGCAATGGAAATAAAAAAACTGAGAATTCCTCGCTAAAATGTATCTTATTTTATTTTATGAAAGAGTTTCGATTACTTTAGCAAATTTCAATTTTGAAAGTATAAGTCCAATTTCAGGACCAAGCAGAACCACTGTCTAGGCTTTTTTTCTTTTCCTTGTTCTTGTTGACTAGTCAATATTCATACATTTTTTGGCTCATTTATTGTGAAACTTGTCCAAATTCTATCAACTGGTCTAGTTAAACTTGAACATACTTAGTTCATGTAGGTTACCACCGTCTTACTGGTTTCGTTATGTGATTTAATGATTTTATGTTTCCAATAGCAAACTTTCTTTTTGTATTTAAATGCTTGGAAGAAACCAACAAAGAGAAAAATCTCTAAAAAAAAAAAAAAA
>JAQQPU010003672.1:13921-53613 GCA_029168905.1 Artemia sp. Kazakhstan ARC1039 | reverse complement strand
GGGGGGGGGGGGAACATAAACCCTTAGAATAGCATAGGAAGGAACATAAACCCTTAGAATAGCATGGGAGGGAACATAGACCCTTAGAATAGCACGGGAGGGAACATAAACCCTTAGAATAGCATAGGAAGGAACATAAGCCCTTAGAATGGCATAGGAAGGAACATAAGCCCTTATAATAGCATAGGAAGGAACATAGCACTATAGAATAGCATGGGAGGGAACATAAGCCCTTAGAATAGCATAGGAAGGAACATAAGCCCTTATAATAGTATAGGAAGGAACATAATCCACCCAAATCCATAAGTACATGCTCTGGAAAGACGCCAAGGAACATAAGGCAAGCAAATCCATAAGTACATGCTCTGGAAATGTTTTTCCTATATGTGTAAGCAAATAGCATGGTAATTCCTATAGCTTCAAGCAAATTCCATAGATACACTCTACTGTTGCGTTTGCTTAAAATATGGATGTGTGTGACAAAAAATGGATTCTCGCTTGAAATAAAATGCAAGCAGCACAGAGTGTCCTGTACCAAGAACAATTATGGTCCATGCATGATAATTCATTTCTTGTTATCTCATCCAATGGTTTCATCATTTGCTGGAATGGGGTATTCCCACAGAAAATTCGAAAAAGGTCTTACGTTCGTAATAAATAAAAATTATGGATTAAATGCTCATCTTGCGCTGTCACTTTAAATAAATAACCGTTGACACGTTTCACGAATAATCATAGCACGTTTCCATAGTTCCCTTGAATTTCCAAAGCACGTCTGGTCAATAGACCAAATAAACAATAGCATCTATATCTAAAAATCACCTTCATCTAAATTTACATAACTATGATGTAACACCCACGTATGCCACAAATGTAAAACAATAATATCCTCTAAACCTATTTTCAGTAATCGATTTCTCCCTTCCGTGGGAATTTTTCCGGGAATAAAAAACACGCGATCCATAGCTTAGGGAGAAAGGAGGAGATTGTCATTAAGATCAAGAAGCCTATTGCATAGAATCTGTTTCCAAGAACATAATAATAACAATTTGTGGCCAGTTCAGTTGACTAAGGCGTGATTCCATTGGGAATTAAGTTCAATTTCTACACGGGACAAACAACTCTCGCTTTTATTTTGTCATGAAACTTTTTACTTCTTATGATAAAGGCATGAAAAAAAATTAGTGTTTTTCTAGAATTTTCTTACGAGATGTGAAAGTGAGGAAGATAAACAAAAGATATATCATTTGCAAATGTTTAGGTAAGGAACAAGACAAGTTATTTTGAAAAGTATATATAAAACTTTAAAGTTATATTATAAAAGTGGATAAACAAGTTGGTTCCAGTTTGAATCAATCGTAAACATTAATCCAAGACTGAAAGATAATAAAACTAAATGATTAAGCAAAGTGGCTTCTTCACTTATGATCAGTCCTTTAAATAATATGAGCAGTTCTGATGTAACTTTCACCACTTATATAAATGGTGAAAAAAGTCAAAAAGTGAAATTACTGGTTTCTATCGTAATCCACCAATCACATCGTTGAAAAGATTTCTAGAATTTTTTGTGGTGGCTTATGAACTCCAGGATGTAAAATGTCCCTAAATGCTTTTTAGAAAAAAATTGTCAAATATTTGTATTAGAAATTGCCTAAGAAATGACAAGAAAATAAGATGTGTATTGTGTGTGAATACAAGATATCACTCCTGAGTTTAAGAAATATCTTGTTGACAGTATAAATCCATGGACAATCCATTGCCTTAAAGCTAAAGCCCCAAAACGTGAAACAACAGAATTCGTCAAATTCGCTTCTAAATCTGGCAACATATTTTTATATTTTTATACCCAAATATTTTTATATTTTTATTTTTATACATAGTATATTATATATTATATTATGTTTATATTGAATATCGAAGAATATATGCTAATCAGCGCTTCAAACTGTGGTTTTGCTCGAAATAAGATGAAAATAATCAAATGCATGCTTCAAATTCAGTTGTGTTTGCTTAAAATATGGATGCGTGTGACAAAACATTGATTCTTGCTGGAAATACAATGCAAGCAGCACAAAGTGTCCTTTGCCAAGAACAGTTTTAGTCCATGGATGGTAATTCATTTCTTGTTATCTCATCCAATGGTTTCATCATTTGCTTCAATGGGGTATTCCCACAGAAAATTCGAATTAGGTCATACGTTTGTAATAAATACAAATTATAGATTAAATGCTCATCTTGCGCTATCACTTTAAATAAATAATCGTTGGCAGGTTTCACGAATAATCATAGCACGTTTCCAAGGTTCCCTTGAATTTCCAAAGCACGTCTGGCAAATAGACCAAATAAAAAATAGCATCTATATCTAACCATCACCTTCATTTAAATTTACAAAACTATGATGTAGCACCCACGTATGCGACAAATGTAAAATAATAATATCCTTTAAGCCTATTTTAAGTAATCGTTTTCTCCCTTCCGTGGCAATTTCTTCCCGGGAATAAAAAAAACGCGATCCATAGCTTACCGAGAAAGGGGGAAATTGCCATTAAGATCAAGAAGCCTATTACATAGAATCGCTTTTCTAAGGCACAATTCCATTGAGAATTACTGATCTTAAGTTAGTTTTCTACACGGGACAAAAAACGTTTGATGACAGATTATAAAGGTTCACTGAAACCAAACAATTCTTGCGTAAGTGGCTTGGGGAATACCTTGAGGAAACATCTCGAAGAAAAAACCGCCTTGACAAAAACAATAACATATCGATGAAAAAGCTTGAAGAAAAAACATCTCAATGAAAATATCTTGAAGAAAAAAAAGCATCTCGAGGAAAAAAAACGTCTCAAGAAAATGTCTTGAAGAAAAAAAACATCTCTAAGAAAAAAGAAATCTCGAAGAAAACCCTCTAAAGTATTACCTAACACCCACGTGTGCGCAATACGTCATCCTTAGTTAAATCCGGGGGCTCCCCACTTGACTGGCAGCCCGTAAGCTCTCTCAAAACAAGTGTCATTGACAAGCGAAATTACGTCATCTTCAATAATTTTGCATAATTAAATAATTAACTATTAGGTAACAACCGGTGTGCACATTAGTCAATAATCAATAACAAATGCTGGTTTCTAGGTTGCTAGGGCCTCACGGAACTGGTTGCTAAGGTGCATTGACTGGATCTGGTTGCTAGGGCTTTGCATAGGAAAACAATTAACTATTACATAAAAACCAGGTGTATATATAAATTAATAATCAATAATACCTACGTCTTGAGGGGCTAGAAACTTCAGGTATACCCCCTATGGGCCTGCTCATAAGCCTTATATTGTAACTACTTGTACGGGGTGGGGCAAGGATTATTTCAATTTCAGTCAATAAAGATACAAAAAAGGATTTTCCTAAATCTAGCGCGGTATTTTTTTTTATATGTTTCCAATGGTGATACCACAAAAACATTTTTAAAATCTAGGGAAGAAGTCCCCCCCCCCAATGGAGTATGGTTTGATGTCCTCAGTACTGGGAATTATATTATGTAAAATTAAACGAAACCATAATGAAGCTTTGAGGGGTATAAGTTTAGCGTCATATGATTAAAAATGATCAATGAGCTTTGTCCTTTGCCAAAAGCAACTCTTATTATCCAAAGGCAAAGCTTTCCAAGTTAAACTAGCAAGAAATAAGGGATCTTCATGACTCCAGCTTCACTGATATAACAAGCATTGACGAAATTGCGACTTTAGACCGAGGCCAGTCATTTCATATTTGAAGATGAGATTTAAATTTAGATGAGTTTCAATGAAAGTTTCTTAACAACGAGATCGAATTTTAATTAGTTTCTAGTAAAGAACAAATAGAAATCTTATTCTATGGTTAGAACCAACCAAAACCATTCGAAAGTGATTTGCGAGGTTGAAAAATAAAAGTAAATAGTTATCGTTATAAGCAGCAATGCGCACCAAGTATATCTCCATGGCCAAGTCTAAGTGCGACTATTTGGTTCCAAGTTCTATCAAGCATGTTTTACTCACTTCTGCCCAAGGAAAGGGATTAGGCCAAATGCTAACGGAGAAAACAATTGCAAAAATGTGACTTCCTTTGAAGTCAAACAATTCATAAGGTCACCTTAAGTTTCTCTAAATAGGAGATCAGCTTTGTAAGATGTAAGCAGTGGTGTTACGTATTTGGAGAGGTGTCTCTCTCCTGTATTTAGGGCCAGTCAGCCAGATGATTTGAGTCGGTGTAAAATTGTGGTGCAAAGCACTACTATTTTACTGTTTCAATTGCTTGTTATTAGGTAAATGAGCTGATGGAAATAAATGATGTAACATCGCTGAAAGAAGTCAGTCTCAGTCAGTAAAAGAATGAAAGAATGAAGTAATTTTGAAAGCACTATAACCTAAATCAGATTCACTGGTCCACTGGAAGATTCACTGGGTCCCGCCCCCTCCTACATATTGGCTAGTGACATTTCTGGAAATGAGTAGAATAATGAAATCTCACACAATCAACAATCTTCTGTATACAGCCTAGAACTATATCTAGTCCCACTAGTAGGCAATTTGGGACTCAATAGTGACGGCACTGATTATTACATTTGTAAAGAGCCTTGAATGGAAAATATAAAGGTACTTTTCTTTTTTTTCAATCTGATTTTTGTCCTACATCGTAAATATAAAAAAGTTTCATAATGTCAGCTGTTCTGATACCAACTTGTTCTTGGGTCCGTGAGCAGACGAGAGAGACAATTTTCTAGTTTTAAAGCACCAATATATTAACGGCAAAACATACCCATATTTGGGTATAAAGCATAAAAACATATAAAAATATAAATATATATATATATATATAATATAAATATATTTTAAATATATTTATAAATATAAATCATAAAAATGTAATAATAATAAATATATTTATTTAAAAATATAAATAATAAAAATATAAATATAGTATAATATATAAAAATATAAATATAAAATATTTTGGTATAAAAATATAAGAATATGTTGCCAGATTTAGAAGCAAATTTTACCAATTCTATTGTTTCAAGTTTTTGGGGCTTTGGCATTAAGCCAATGGATTGTCCATGGGTTTATACTGTCAACAAGATATTTCTTAAACGCAGGATTAATATCGTGTATTAGCACACATCTTGTATTCTTGTCATTTTTTAGAAAATTTTAATACAAATAGTTGACAATTTTATTTCCCAAAAAGCATTTAGGGACATTTTAAATCCTGGAGTTCATAAGCCACCATAAAAAATTCTAAAAATCTTTTCAACGATGTGATTGGTGGATTACAACAGAAACCAGTAATAAGTTTCACTTTTTGATTTTTTTTTTTTGGTCTTTGCTTTATATAAGTGGTGAAAGTTACATCAGAACCGCTCATTTTATTTAAAGGGCTGGTCATAAGCGAGGGAACCACTTTGCTTAATCATTTAGTTTTATTATCTTTCAGTCTTGGATTAATGTTTACGATTGATTCAAACTGGAACCAACTTGTTTATCCCCTTTTATAATATCTCTTTAAAGTTTTATATATACTTTTCAAAATAATTTGTCCTGTTCCTCATCTAAAAATTTGCAAATGATATATCTTTTGTTTATCTTCCTCATTTTTACATCTCGTAAGAACATTCTAGGAAAACATTGGTTTCTTTTCATGCCTTTATCATAAGAAGTAAAAAGTTTCATGACAAAATAACAGCGAGAGTCTTTAAAAGTTTCCAGATCTGATAACCATTAAATATCAAGTTGCTTCAAAAAAAAGCTGTCCCCAGTAGTTTGATATAAAAAATGTATTAAGTCTTCAAAAGCTTTGAGGAAACCATATGTCCCTTAAGGGGTTCTTCCACAAGGTGCTTTTAAAGAACTTCAATTTGAATCAAGGGATTTCCTGGGGATAAACTACGTTGTCACCAAATGAACTTTAATTTTTTACGATATTGTATTTAAAGGCTTAAAGTAAACTCAGAAGATTAACCTTCGAGTTTTACTCGCTCTTTATTTTTATATTCTAGTACACAATTGCTTTTAAAGAACTTTAATTTGAATCAAGCGATTTTGCAGGGATAAAACTAGGTTAGCACCATTTGACTTTTAAGATTTTACAATATGGTGATTAATAAACTTTAATTTTTTACGATATGTTGTTTAATAAGCTTAAGATAAACTAAGAAGACTAACGTTGGAGTTTTACTCCCTCTTTATTTTTATTAAATAAAAAAACATATTTTTTGTAACTGAAAGTAAGGAGCAACCTTAGAACTTAAAACAAACAGAAATTACTCCGCATATGAAAGGGACTGTCCCCTCCTCAGCGCCTCACTCTTCACGCTAATTTTGTATTGTTTAAAAAATAGAGTTGTGAGAAAGAGTAAAGAGCTAGGCGTTGACGAGGGGACAGCCACTTTCATATACGGAATAATTTCTGTTCGTATTAAGTTTTAAGGTCACTCCTTACTTTCAGTTAAAAAAAACTTTTTTTTATTTAATTTCTGAACGTTTTTGAATTAATGCAGGTTTGAATTTGGCTCACTGTACATGAATAACCAAAACGAAATTTGCACAGTAATCTTTTTTTTTTTTTTTTGGTTAAATGGCTTTCTCGAAAGTTGTTAGTTTTATTTAGGAATATTTTTTGGTTTAATTTTATTAGTAATAAATATACGTAACTTACGAATTAACTTACATAACGAACTTTTATATTCATATATTTTTAATACGTAGGCTATATCAGGGGGTTCGCCCCCTAGTCAATACCTCGCTTTTTACGCTAAAGTTCGAATTTTGTTCCAATTCTTTAAAAATGACCCCTTAATCAGAAAGGCCGTTAATTAGAATAAATAGCTCTCATAAAAGTACTAAAAAAACACTTTAGCGTAAAGAGCGAAATTAACTAGGGAGTAAAAGTAGTAAAGTCTTGCTACTTTCAAGCAGAGCCCTATCCCTTTTCCTTAGGATTTCAAGCAGACCCCTATCCCTTATCCATAGGATTTCAAGCAGAGCCTTGTTTCTAGCTGGCAAGATTCCCACCCTTGGCAAAAATTCCTGTGACAGCCCTGGCAAGATTCCCAAGTGCAATGAAACACTATAATTAATCCGAATGTGATCGAGATAATACATAAGTTCAATTAAATGGAGTTCTTCACACCTCTACAATGTAGTCAGCTGTTCTATTAAAGGGAACACACTTGGCAAGACTCCGAGACACACCCCTCTGAACTCCACTGAGGTCTCATCACTTACCCCGGAGCTCTGCACAACGTAATCACCAGTTCTATTAAAGTGAGCACACTTACCAAGACTCCATGACACACCCCTCTGGACTCCAATGAGGTCACATGACTTACCCTGTTTCAAACCGTCAGGTCTTATATGCTTGACATAATTTTATGTAACCCTGCCACAGAAACCCATGGAGGGACCCCTTCTTATAACGTAACGACAGCTCACATCTTACGTAATGATTATGCAACACTGTCACGTATCACTTTTTGACATTTTTACTTTTAGCCTAAACGTACAACGTTTTTATCTTTCATTAACTTAATGGCGGCACTTTATGTAAGGTCACGTAATGACAGCGCAACCATCACTGCCATATAATACCTTTTTTGACAGTTTTGGCCCGAAACCCTCAACACGTTTTTCCTCCTTATGACATTTTATTTTTCACCTGAAACGCTGATCACATTTTTTTCTTTCATTCTTTAGTTGTTTTTTTCTTTTAGTTCATGACCCCGTCAGGACTAGAAAGGCCAATTTTCTTCCAAGGGGAACGCGCTCTAACCGAGAGGACTAAACCGATATTCCCAGTATTTTGTCCTACTCTTAATATTCTAAAATTAACCTAATGCGTGATACCTAAGATTCCCCATTTCTGGCAAACACTAGAATGACGTGTTAATCTCAAAATTTGACACGCTCCCGGAAACAATCGCTGTCAAGGCATTAATAGCAATACAGATTTAGGAGTGGTTTAATTAAATAGTCTCCTTAATCGTCCAAAACAATAAATATTAAAAACAGAGACATTGTAAATTAAAAAAAAAAAAATTATTTCAAACAAATTGACAGACAATATTAAAACATAGAAAAGGCAGTTAAAAAACATGACAAAAATAAAGGCTGGAAAAGGCTTTATTCTCCCAGTTTCAAATCCATCATACATTTTAGAAACGAAGGCACCTCATACGGCATTCCCACCTCTGAAACAGGAGATTCAATATCTGTATAGATTTATGGTAATTCTAAAACATTTAACTTTTAGCTTTTCGGTAGTGCTTTGGCTAGAATGATAGTTCTGTACCACAATTATTTTGAAAATCCCTGTATTGAAGAGACAAAGTCTTCTTTGGCTAAAATAAATGTCTATGTTAACAGTTTATTTTATAGAATTAGCAGTACATTTTAGAAACGAACGTGCCTCATACAGCATTCCCACCTCTGAAACAGGAGATTCAATATCTGTATAGATTTATGCTAGTTCTAAAACATTTAACTTTGAGCTTTTCGGCATTCCTTTGGCTAGAATGCGAGTTTTGTAACACAATTCGCTTGAAAACCTCTGTGCTGAAGAGACTTTTTTTGGATAAAAAGAAATGTCTATGTTTTAGGATTGGGAGTACCTTTTAGAAACGAGCATGCTTCATACTAGACCCCGAAGCCGCGCCAAAAAGTCGGCGGCGCGCCGCCGAAAAAAAACGGTGGCGCGCCGCCAAGCTTGCATCAGCGCGCTCACGCCGCCGCTGATTCTATCGGCGGCGGCGTCACTAATACGCCGCCGTTTTTTTTCTCTTTTTTGCTTATCGATATCAACCTCCGGGCTTCGACCGTCTTCCCGGCTAATTTGTTTCTTAAAGATAAATACTGTCATCTTGGGCTCACCATGTATATCGGTTCGTAGGAATGAGAAGAAGAAATTTTTCTTGAAACAAAAATTCTACCTTCCACTTTAAAATTCTGTTCATTTTTCTTTCTGATTTTTTGGGTGAAAAGAGGTAGGTAAAAGAGCATTAGGCAATTCAGGTTGTTATCATAGGCACTGATCAACGGTGAACATAAACACTTTCCGCACGGCCCAACAAGTTCCTGTTTTGTCATATTGTTCTTGTATATTTTTAGCCAACCATTTAAAAATCCTTACTAAAATCAAGTTGAGGTTGAACGTGCTTGGTGAAGTGGAATTTTTATTATTATTTTTAATCAGAAAGATCGTGGCGCGCCACCGGTCATAAATCGGCGGCGCGCCGCCAAAAAAATTTCGGCGCCCCCCACGCCCATCATTCCCCAAAACACATACAATCAAAATTTTGAGACAGCCATTTTGTTCAGTGTAGTTGATTTCCAGACAGAAAATATTTTTTTGAGGAGGACACTCCCCCACAACTCTCAGGGAAAAGGTTTTAGTTTATGCCCTGGGGCATATAAGGTTTTTAAGGAGGGCGTTGTCGTAGAAACTTCAAAAAAGGTTCATCCGATTGTAAATTCAAAGGGCTAGTGCCCTTTTTAAGTCGAAAGTGATTGGAGGGCAACTAGCCCCCCCCAAGCCCATCATTCCCCAAAACATATCCAATCAAAATTTTGAGATAGCCATTTTGTTCAGCTTAGATGATTTCCAGATAGAAAATACGTCTTTGAGAACACTCCCCCACAACCCTCAAGGCAAGAGTTTTAAGTTATACCCTGGGGGCATAAAAGGTTTTTATAGATGGCGTTGTCGTAGAAACTTCAAAAAAGGCTCATTCGATTGGAAATTCAAAGGGATAGTGCCCTTTTTAATATTCGAAAGTGATTTGAGGGCAACTAACCCCCCTCTCATGCCCACCTTTCATAGGCAGCGCGCTAGCGCTGCCTAAGTAAAGAACCATGTGGGCACAATGTGTTTTTTTATCCATACCCGGGTACTTCGTATCGAAGGAGTTGTCGTAGAAACTTAGAAAAAGGTTCATTCGATTGAAAATTGGAGTGGCTAGTGCCCTTTTTAACAGTCAAAAGTGATTTGAGGGCAACTAGCCCCCCCCCCCCCCCCCCCCATGCTCCCCAACCCACCCGAGCACAATTTTGAGATGGCCCTTTTGGTCAGGGAAGTTGATTTCCAGGTAGAAAAATGTTTTTTAAGGAGGACACTCCTCCACAACCTTCGGGGCAAGGGTTTTAAGTTATGCCCTGAGGGCATATAAGAACTATATTGGTACAATGTACTATTTAATATTTTTTCCTTTAGAAGAGGGCACTTCATATGGAAGGGGTCATCGCATAAACTTCAAAAGGGGCTCATTCGATCGGAAATCGAGAGTTCTAGTGCCCTTTTAAATAGTCAAAAGTGATTGGAGGGCATCTAGCCCCACCCCCCCCCCCCCCCCCACGCCCATCATTCCCCCAAACACATCCAATCAAAATTTTGAGACAGCCATTTTGTTTTGCTTAGTTGATTTCCACATAGAAAATATGTTTTTGAGGAGGACACTCCCCCACAACCCTCGGGGCAAGGGTTTTAAGTTATGCGATGGGGGCATATAAGGTTTTTATAGAAGGCGTTGTCTTAGAAACTTCAAAAAAGGTTCATTCGATTGTAAATTCAAAAGGCTAGTGCCCTTTTTAATAGTCAAAAGCAATTGGAGGGCAACTAGCCCCCCCCACGCCCATCATTCCCCCAAACACATCCAATCAAAATTTTGAGACAGCCATTTTGTTCAGCTTAGTTGATTTCCAGTTAGAAAATATTTTTCCAGGAGGACACTCCCCCACAGCCCTCAGGGCAAGGGTTTTAAGTTATGCGATGGGGGCATATAAGGTTTTTATAGAAGGCGTTGTCGTAGAAACTTAAAAAAGGTTCATTCGATTGTAAATCCAAAAGGATAGTGCCCTTTTTAATAGTCGAAAGCAATTGGAGGGCAACTAGCCCCCCCCACGCCCATCATTCTCCCAAACACATCCAATCAAAATTTTGAGACAGCCATTTTGTTCAGCTTAGTTGATTGCCACATAGAAAATATGTTTTTGAGGAGGACACTCCCCCACAGCCCTCAGGGCAAGGGTTTCAAGTTATGCCCTGGGGGCATAAAAGGTTTTTAAAGAAGGTGTTGTTGTAGAAACTTCAAAAAAAGCTCATTCGATAGGAAATCCAAAGGGCTAGTGCCCTTTTTAATAGTCGACAGTTATTGGAGGGCACCTACACCCCCCCCTCCATGCCCATCATTCCCCCAAACACATCCAATAAAAATTTTGAAATAGCCATTTTGTTCAGCGTACTTGATTTCCAGACTGAAAACATATTTTTGAGGAGGATACTCCCCCAAAACCCTCAAGGCAAAGATTATAAGTTATGCCCTGGGGGCATATAAGGTTTTTATTGAAATCTTTGTCGTAAAAACTTGAAAAAGGGCTCATTCGATTTGAAATTCAAAGGGCCAGTACCCTTTTAATAGTCGAAAGTGATTTGAGGGCAACTAATCCCCCTCTCCCGCCCACCTTTTCTCCAAACACATCCACTCAAAATTTTTAGATAGCCATTTTATTCAACATAGTTGAAAGTTTTGGAAATTAGGTCTTTAAGGATGACAACCCCTCCCACCACAGTTATGCCCTAACTAAGGTTGTAAGTTATTCCCTGGGGGCACATAAAGTTTTTATTGAAAGCGTTGTCGAAGAAACTTTAAAATGGCTCATTCATCCGGAAATTGAAAAGGGCTAGTGCCTTTTTTAATAGTTGAAAGTGACTGGATAGCGACTAACGCCTCTCGCACGCCCACCGTTTTCCCAAACACTTGTAATCAAAATTTTGAGATATCCAATTTTGAGATATACAAAATTTGCACTTTACTGAAAAAATACAAATGAATGTGCATTGTCAGTTTAATATACATATACTGATATTTATTAACCAAAATGTTAATACTATTTGATTTATTAAAGTCATAAAAGTAAAAACATTTATATTTTTTCAGTAAAATGCAAATTTTGTTCTGGCCTTGGGAAGTCATAGGGGTTTTGCGCCCAACTTAAGTTAATTTCTGCTCGTTTTGAGTTTGACTCGGTTATTTATTGTAATTTCTGTTCATTTTGGGTTTCATTTATTTATCGATGCTGATTTGTGGTAGTTTCACGCTTGTTAGATTATTTGATTTTATTTTTGCTCATTTTTTGTTTAATGGAGTTCTTTAATTTTCTTTGAAAAACTTATTTTGTGGAAAAAGTTTTCTTAATTAATTCCCCAAACATATCCAATCAAAATTTTGAGACAGCCCTTTTATTAAACGTAGTTTTAAGTTCTGGAAATTAGGTCTTTGAGGATGACAACTCCCCCACAGCCCTCAGGGCAAGGGTTGTAAGTTATGCCCTGGGGGCATATAAGGTTTTGTATAGACAACGTTGTCGTATAAACTTCAGAAAGGGCTCATTCGATTGTAAATTTAGATGGCTAGTTCCCTTTTTAATAGTCGAAAGTGATTCTAAGGTAACTGACACCCCTTCCACGCCCACCATTTCCCAAACACGTCCAATCAAAATTTTGATATAGCCATTTGGTTCAACGTCGTTGAAAGTTCTGGAAATTATATATTTGAGCAAGACACTCCCCCACAGTCTTCAGGGACAAGGGTTATAAGTTATGCCATGGGGCCATATATGGTTCTTATGGAAGGAATACTCGTATAAACTTCAGAAAGGGCTCATTTGATTGGAAATTGAAAAATCTAGTTCACTTTTTAAGCGTCAAAAGATATTGGAGGGTAACCAGCCCCCCCAAACCATTTTCTCCCAAATGCATTCAATAAAAATTTTAAGATAGCAATTCTGTTAAACATAGTTCAAAGATCATATAGCATATATGTGTCTTATGGAAGGGATGCTCGTATTAACTTCAAAGAGGGATCATTTGATTCGAAATTGAAAGTTCTAGTTCACTTTTTAAGAGTAAAAAAAGATTGCAGGGCACCTAGCACCTCCCCCCTCCTCCACGCCTTTTTTCCTCAAACCCATCCGATAAGAACTTTTAGATAGCTTTTTTTAAATAGTTAAATGACCATATAACAAAAACTCAGGGGTCAGCACAGCCCCCAGTGCCCGATGGCAGGTGTTGTAAGTTATGCCCTGGGGGAATATATGGTTCTTGTTGAAGGGATGCTCGTAATAAATTCAGAGATGGCTCATTTGATTGGAAATTGAAAGTTCCAGTTAAGTTTTTTAGAGTCAAAAGAGGTTGGAGGGCAACTAGCCCCCCCCCCACGCCCCTTTTTCCCCAAATGCATCCAATAAAATTTTGAGATAGTCATTAAGTTACAAATTTCTCAAAAGTCAGATAACAAAAACTCAGGTTTCGTCACAACCCCCCAGGGCCAGGGGGTAGGCGTTGTAAGTTATGCCCTGGAGTATATATTGTTTGTATGAAAGGGATGCTTGTATTAACTTCAGAGAGGGCTCATTTGATTGGATATTGAAAGTTAGAGCTCACCTTTTAATAGTCAAAAGAGATCCGAGGGCAGCTAGCCCCCCCCCCACGCCTTCTTTTTCAAAACCCATCCGATGAAAATTTTGAGATTCACATCTTGTTAAAAATACTTCAAAGGTCGGATAAGAAAAAATCCGGTGTCAATAGAGCCCCCCGGGCACAGGGGAAGGCGTTCTAAGTTATGCGCTAAGGGCATGTATGGTTCTTATGAAAGGGATGCTTGTATAAACTTCATAGAGGGCTCATTTGATTGAAAATTGAAAGTTCTAGTTCACTTTTTAAGAGTCAAGAGAGTTGAACTAGCCCCTCCCCCACACTTTTTTCCAAAACCCGTCCACTACAAATTTTGAGATAGCCAGTGTTTTGGAAATTGTTCAAAAATTAGATAACAAAAACGCCCCCGGGATAGGCGTTGTAAGTGTCGTCCCGGGGGCGTAAATGGTTCTTATGAAAGGCATGCTCGTACAAACTTCAGAGGGGGCTCATTTGATTGGAAATTGAAAGTTCTAATCCAATTTTTAAAAGTAAAAAGATATTCGAAGGCAACTAGCCCCTCCCCACACACCCTTTTTCCCCAAGCCCATCCGATAAAATTTTTATAATAGCCATTTCATTCAAAATAGTTCAAAGATCAGATAAGAAAAATTCCTGTGTCGACGCAACCTGCCAGGGTCCGGAGGCAGGCACTATGAGTAATGCTCTAGGGGCATATATAGTTCTTATGGAAGGGATGCACGTAAAAACTTCGGAGAGGGCTCATTTGATTTGAAATTGAAAGTTCTTGTTCACTTTTTAAGAGTCAAAAGAGATCCGATGGCAGCTATCCCCCCCCCTCCTCCACGCCCTGAATTCATCAGATAAAAATTTTGAGATAGACATTTTGTTAAAAATAGTTCAAATTTCTGATAACAAAAAACTCCGGTATCGACACAGCCCCATAGGGCCCGGGGGTAGGCGTTGTAAGTTATGCCCTGGGGACATATATGGTTGTTTCGGAAGAGATGCTCGTATAAAATTCCTAGAGGGCTCATTTGATTGGAAATTGAAAGTTGTAATTCACTTTTTAAGAGTCAAAAGTGATTGAAGGGCAGCTAGCCTCCCCCCACAGTCCAATATTTTTTCCCAGAGGCATTTCATATAGAAGGGGTCGTCGGATAAACTTCAAAGGGGGATCATTCGATTGGAAATCGAGAGTTCTAGTGCTCTTTTTAAGAGTCAAAAGGGATCAGAGGGCAGCTGGCCCCCCAAGCCCTTTTTCCCCAAATACTTCTGATAAAAAAGTTTAGGTAGCCATTTTGTTAAAAATAGTTCAAAGATCATATAACAAAAACTCCTTTACGTATGGTCATTTTGTTAAAAATAGTTCAAAGATCAGATAAGAAAAATTCTTGTGTCAATTCCCCCCAGGGCCGGGGCAGGCGTTGTAAGTATTGCTCTCGGGGCATATATGGTTCTTATGGAAGGTATGCTCGTATAAACTTCAGAGAGGGTTCATTTGAATGGAAATTAAAACTTGTAGTTCTTTTTCTCAGAGTGAAAAAAGATTAAGGGCAACTCGCTCCTCCCGCCCTCCACGCTTTTGAGTGTATCGGGTTGATAAACCCATCCGATAAAAATTTCAGGTGACCATTTTGTTAAAAATAGTTCAACCATCAGATATTAAAACTCCAGGGTCGACACAACTCCCCAGGGCCCAGAGATAGGCGTTGTAAGTTATACTCTGGGGATATATATGGTTCTTATAGAAGGGATCCTCGTATAAGCTCCAGAGAGGGTTCATTTGATTGAAATTAGAAAGTTCTAGTTCACCTTTAAAGAGTAAAAAGAGACCGAAGCTTAATCTAGTCCCCCACACCCTTTTTCCCCAAACCCATCCGATAAAAATTTTGAGATAGCATTTTTTTTTTTTAAATAGTTCAAACATCAGATAATAAAAAATCCGAGGTTGACACAAACCCATTTTTTACTTTGATATTGTTACTTTGATATCAGTTTTGATACTTGAATGAATATTTGATTTTTTTTAAAGTTTGATTTTGAAATAAGGAAGTTTTATTAACTAGAATTTTTGCAATCAAAAACGAACAAAAATTAATTAAAAAAAAACTTTCGGAAAAATACGTTTTTGAAAGAAAAGTAAAGGCCATTTTAAACTTAAGATCAGGAGATACAAATACCTGTTAAAATTCAAACTCAAAACGACCAGAAATTACTATTAAAGAATAAATGAAACCAAAAACGAACAGAAATTAAATAAAAAATCATAGAAAAAACATACAACAAGTAATAATATAAATGAATAAATAGATCTCAAAGTGAGTAATGCTTAGATTGAATTTGAATATCAAGCTTAAAACAAAAAAAAAAATATTTTCCTATTGAAGTATAAATGAAACTTAAAACGTACAGAAATTAAATAAACAATCAATGCGAACAAACATACAATAGATATTAATGTAAATTAATAAATAAATCTTAAAACTAGAGAAACTTAAATTGAATATGCAAATCAAGCTTGAAACGAACAAAAATCACCACAAACAAAAATTTGGGTATGACCTCTTTCTCTCACTGTAAACGTCTAAAACCTACTGTGTCATTGGCGCTTTACTGAAAACTATATGCGTCTTGAACAGTCTTGGAAAGTACAAACAACATCAAATTGAATATTTGATGTATAATGATATTAATTGTTGAAAGATACATCAGTTCAAGAATTTATTTCACTGTAATTGTATTTTAATTTTCAATACTGTAAGAACTAGAAAAGAAAATATTTGTAATATAATCCGTTTTCAGTTAAGCGCCAATGACGCAGTAGGCTTTTGGTTTTTATTTACAGTTAGGAAAGGAGGCAATATCCAAACACTTGTTTGTAGGGATACTATATTCGTCTTTAACAACTTTAAAAAGAGCTAATAAATTAATCTGAATATTTGATGTATAATGATATTAATTGCTGAAAGCTCATCAGTTCAAAATTTTACTATAATGTTAATGTATATTTTCAATATTAAGTATAAAAGAAAATATTTGTCATAAAATTGGTTTTCAGTAAAGCGCCAATGACACAGTAGGTTTTAGACTTTTACAGTGAGAGAAGGAGGTCATACCCAAATTCTTGTTTGTGGTGATTTTTGTTCGTTTCAAGCTTGAGTTGCATATTCAATTTAAGTTTCACTCAGTTTAAGATTTATTTATTAATTTACATTAATATCTATAGTATGTTTGTTAGCACTGATTGTTTATTTAATTTCTGTTCGTTTTGAGTTTCATTTATATTTCAATAGGAAAATACTTTTTTTTCGTTTTAAGCTTGATATTCATATTGCTATGTAGCATGAGTGTTATGATATTCATAACACTCATGCTATGAGTGTTATAATCTTGTTATTATTTTGTGTGATTTTCCTTTTTTTGCCATGGCCCAAAGTGGCTTTTATTGCAATAAATATCTATCTATCTATCTATCTATCTATTCAATCTAAGCATTACTCTCTTTGAGATCTATTTATTCATTTATATTATTACTTGTTGTATGTTTTTGATATGATTGTTTATTTAATTAATGTTCGTTTTTGGTTTCATTTATTCTTTAATAGTAATTTCTGGTCGTTTTGAGTTTGAATTTTAAAAGGTATTTGTATCTGGTGAGCTTAAGTTTAAAATGGCCTTTACTTTTCTTTGAAAAACTTATTTTTCGGAAAGTTTTTTTTTTAATTAATCACTTAAAAAGGACGCTAGAACTTTTGATTTCCGTTCGAATGAGCCCTCCAGCGATATTCTAGGACCACTGGGGTGATATGATCACCTCTGGGGAAAAAAACAACAAAAAAACAAATTAACACGTATCCGGGATCTTTTTCTGGCAAAAAATACAAAATTCCACATTTTTGCAGAAAGGAGCTTGAAACCTCTACAGTAGGGTTCTCTGATACGCTTTTTCGAAAATCAGTCGAATTTTCTCAGGCGCATAGCTTTTGATGGGTAGGACTAAATTTTCTGAAACTCATAAATTGAAATCAGAATAAAACTGATTCTTTCGATGTATCTATTGGTATCAAAATTCCTTTTTTAGAGTTTCGGTTACTATTAAGCCGGGTCGCTCTTTGCTTACAGTTTGTTACCACAAACTGTTTGATACTCCAGCATACATTTGCTTTTAAAGAACTTCAATTTGAATTAAACGATTTTGCAGTGATAAAACTAGGTTAGCGCCATTTGACTTCCAAAATCTTGCAATTCGGTGTTTAACAGGGTTTAAAAATCCGAAAAATACAAGATCGAGTTTTACTCACCTCTGTGTTTCATGTCTATTCTTTTATTTCTTATAATTGCAACATGATCATACATAAATATTGTTTTATACAAAATTATAGGTCTTAAAGGATTCTAAACGTTTGAAATCACATTTGTGTTTATTTTACTTAAGGTTGTTGATTTCGTTTCTAGTTTATCAGTCCCTATTCTCATTTTTTCCATATTATGTATCTTTTATTTTTGACATTCTTCTGTGTTTTCAGTTGTTTCTTTATATTCAATAGAAATGTTTTATATTCTGAGAAGGTCAATAAATATCTAGTTACACAGTAACAGTTTGTGACTTTGCGCACTAATTGAGGTTCCATTACAACTCGACCCCATTCAACTCAACCCTCATGTCTTTCAACCTCTATTCAAATCAACTCCATTTAATTCAACTTCACGCAATTCAGACCTCCTTCAACTCAACCATCATTCACCTCAACCCCCATTTAATTCAACCCTTGTGCAACTCAACATCCATTTAACTCAACCCAATGTAATTAAAACACTTTGCAGCTCAGCCCTATATAATTCAACTCCTGTGCAACTCAACCCCAAATTTCGTAACCCCCTGTAAATCAGTTCCAGTTAATTCAGCCCCCATTCAACTCAACTCCCATATAATCCAGCTCAATTGAAACGAAATTTTACCACACTCATCTTAAAGTTCCAACACCCATTTAGCTCAACCCCATGTATCTTCCCTTATTAAACTCCGCCCCTTTGTAACCATCCTCTATAATTGAACTCGAACTATGCTGATGCACAACTATCATTTAAATTTAACTTCATTAACGCAACAATTTAAAAATCTAAAACTTGTTAGTCGGAAGTTTGACCCAAACAAAATAGTCCTTATTTATTAGTTAATTCTGGTTTCCTGGTCTGTTTTTTATTTCCAGTGCGGTTATTCAGGAATGTTTTAAGTAATTAATTAAAAAAAAACAAGTCTTTTCAACTGAAAGTAAGGAGCAGCATTAAAACTTAAAAACGAACAGAAATTATTACGTATATGAGGGGGTTCGTCCCCTAGTCACTACCTCGCTCTTTACGCTAAAGTTCGAATTTTGTTCGAATCACAAATCCATGAATCACAAAGTCCGTTTAATTAGTATAGATAGCTCTTTTGAAAGTACATAAAAAAAATTTATCGTAAAGAGTAAACAATAAAGTTAAACTTTATTATATTGACTTGGGGGTGAACCCTCATATACGTAATAATTTTTGTTCGTTTTAAGTTTTAATGTTGCTCCTTACTTCCAGTTGAAAAAACATGTTTTTTATTTAATTTTTGATCGTCTTTTAAATAATGCTCTGAAATCCAGCGCCCCCTTCATAGAAATGTCCCTTCCCCCAAGGAAACATCCTCCATGGAAAGATCCTCCCACGTTACTTTCTGTTACGCTTTCTGTTACGCTGAATCTGACGGATTGATTTTCATTAAGATTCTATCACTTTTAGGGGGTGTTTCCCCCTTTTTTCTAAAATAAGATACAATTTTTCAGGCTCGTATACTTTTGATTGGTCAGACCAAATTTGATGAAACTTATATATTTGAAATCAGCATAAAAATCCAATTCTTTCGATCAACATTCCATTTTTTAGAGTTTCGGTTACTATTTAGCCGGGTCGCTCCTAACTTACACTTCGCTGCCACGAACTGTTTGATAAGTTTGTATGATTATGTGTAAGAAAATGACGTTCAATAAAATCAAACCACCTTTTATCAATAATTAAAAAAATAATTAAAAGAAGTTTTTTCTCTACGAAAAGTAAAGAGCAACAACAAAAGCCAAAACAAACAAAAATGATTTAAAAAAAAGCAAATCACACTTATACTAAAACAGGCCGAAATTACTATGAATGAACATAGGGAACTTAAAACACATAATGCTGTCGACTTGTACTTTTTACTTGCAAGTTTCATTTAGATCTATCTAATCAGCACTAATTGGTATTTATTCAAAGGTCGGCCCTGGAATTCAAAAAACAAGAGCACAAGGGATTGGCTAAAGTGAGTTGAGTAAAGCCTCGGTTGAGCTGCATGGGATTGAGCTAAATGGAGGTTCATTTTCGAGGAGGCTGAGTGAAATAAACTTAAGTTTAGCGGGGGTTTAGGTGAACGAAGGTTTTTTGAAAGAGGTCGACTGAACCAGGTTGAGTTGAATGTGTTGAATTGCACAGAGTTGAATGGAATTAATTTCAATCGGATTGAGCATTATGGTTTTGAATTAAATGGGGGTTGAGTTAAACGGTTGAATTGAATGTGGGTTGAGCTGAATGGGGGTTGAGGTGAACGAGATTTAAGTTGAACGTTATTGGCTAACACACAAATTACTAATAAACAGATTAAAGACGATTCCAGTGCATTTGCTAATGCTTTAAAGTCTTAGAAAGTATTTGACTTCTTATTTCCCAGGAAAACTCAAGTTTTAGAGTTTTTTACACTTGAGATCGGTATTGTAAAAATAATTTTGTACTCGAGCAATACTTAAGTGTCAAAACCTATGTTTAAATCCTGGAGTCCCTCTTCTACTGTGGTGATCCAGACAATGTATGCCCGATCCAAACTGTAGTGACATCTTCGGTTGAAAAGTCAAGACTTTGTATCGGCCTGTGTTCGTCATGGAATTTTACGTCAAACTTGTGCATCGAAGCCGGAATAATAAAGCAGCAAAAATTAGTTTAAAAAGGCTGTGTTACTGCTTGCAAGTAGTTTCCTCCAATACAGCATCCTCTCCAAGTCAGATATAACATAAAGTTTGGAAATCTGTTATTTCACATCTCTATCTTCATTAATTTACTAAAATTCGTCTTAAACCTTCGCTTTGATCTGCCAGCCACAAAAACTGCGCTTAAAAGTTGAATACCCAAGCCATATTACAGTTACAGCTCTGGATAAAATCAAAATTACGCACGTCTGCGTTCAAACTGGTTGCAATTTCTTTATCCTTTCTCTGCAATTAAGGTTTAATATGCACTATCAAATTAATTTTACCCTGAAAATAATAAACAAATTTATTTCTAGTAAACCATTCGTTTATTTACCTATTTTATATCTTGTAAGAACCTTCTAAGAAAAAAAAAGATTTATCTTTATACCTTAGTCATAAGCAGTAAAAGCTTTTATGGCAAAATATAACGTGTGCCCTTAAAAGGTCTCCTATCTGATAACAAATAAATTCACGCTTAAGCTACTTCAATAAAAAGCCATCGGTGTAACCTTGATTCGAAAAATATATATCACCTTCAAACTTTTGATGTAACCCTATCCCACTTGAGTTCTTCTGGCAAAAGTGCTTGTAAACAACTTCAATTTGGATTTATGATATTGTACGAATAGGTATAGGAATTGAGTTGAACCAATTGAAAATTAACACTTTAAGCAGGGTTTTACTTCGTGCACCAAGGTACCCCATGAAATTTATGCCTGGGCCAAGTTATAAGCATACCTGCCATTCAAAAGAGGCCAAGATATTTGAGTAGTCTGTGTTTTTCCGCTGTTTTAGGAAAATACAGAATCAGGAAACTGAAACGGCACAATATTGTTTTATATAACAATACAAATTTGTCTTCAAGTGTTTTCTACTGAGGTGTCTTTTTTTCACATTCAACATATAGTTTCAACACATATACAAGTACTGTCAATCTATTCAAAAGGTCAGATAGGGAAATTAAAAGAGGGAAATTAAGAAGTGGAGTTCCTAGCCCCTTGCACCTGTTTCTAGCTGGCAAAATTCCCGCCCAGGCATGATTTGGCACGAGCAGGTGTCATAATTTTAGGTAAAATTCCCAGATGTTTCAACTACTCGGAACCCCCTCGCACATATTTCTAGACAAAATTTCTTCCCAGGCAAGATTAGGCATGTCAAGGCAAGATTATGCATGTTCAGGCAAGATTCGGCATGTCTAACCAATATTTCAAGGACACATCTTCTTTCTAGGCAAAATCATGTCTAGACCCACGCCGGGTTGCTGAACTCCCCTGCCTTGTTACTAGGCAAAATCATGTATAGACACACCCCAGGTGCTAGAAATCCCCTGTGTTGTTTCTATGCAAAATCCTGTCTAGACATGTTCCCAGGTGATTGAAACCCCCTGCAATGCTTTTCTAGGCAAAACATACCTCCAATATATGCTATATATAGAGCGGGTAAAGACATTTCCCTATCAGTCTCTTTCAAAAAGTTGACAAGTACACAAGCATCGTAAACAATGGATAATACCTATGAAAAAGTAAGTCCCTTTTCTTACTCTAACCCCCCCCCCCCGCCCAGAAAAAAATCTTTATACTCTGCTTTGTTTCAAAATATACTCTTTTTTCTAGTGTACAACCCCCTCCCCCCCCCATTCACTAGCATTTAATTCTTTCGAAAAAGAATAATTTACTCAAATAAGCGTCTTTTTCTCCTTCATGCGTTTAAAACCTTAGAATAGTCTCTCTTAGCGATCTAAACAGAGACATTCATTAAAAAATGTTCACGTGTGCTTTGCTTAAATTCGGGCATCTGCTGTGAATATAGCCAGAACCCTCTCAAAGGGTGTTTGGTAAACAATGAAGGGTTATTCTAAGGTTTGACGGCTTTTACATAATTCTAAGCTGAATTTTCAAAATTAATGCTTAATACAGATATTTTAGGCCTTGAAATTGAGTGTAAAAGGATGGGACAATAAAAATATTTATTCTAGACAAAAATCTAGCTTTTAAACATATTATTGCATATAAATGGTAAAAGCTCATATGCATGCCTACACTACAGATAAATTATTGTATAGCATTCTTTTTTTAAATTCCTGCGTAATAAGAAACGATTGCGTATTATGTCTATTTTGTGCTTTCTTGAAAAGGATGGGGAGACTTGCCCTTGGAACCTATTATTTTTTTGTAATGCATTTCTAGCTTATTAGTGTCTACTATAGGGAGAACATTGTACGTGGTTTATTAGCTGATGTTATACCATTTGGCACCGGGATTCTATCCAATTCCTAGACCTTAAGCGGGTTTTATAGCAAAACTAAGTTTCACCTTCCTGGAAAGGAAGGGGTGGTGTCTATTTAAATGCTCTTATTTTTCGAATTCATGGATTTTATCTGCCCTTTAGGTTTAAGAGGCTTTCATAAAAATCCTACTTTCACTAATTTCTTTTCGTCCGTAACATTATTATCATATACTAAATTTTCTCTTCTTTTCAGAATTTCCCTGCCCTCACTCCTGCCAACAAGCGAGCCAGAGTGGGCGAGGCCACACCGGTGCAGAGGTTGGATATAGCTACCCTACCCAGGTTTACAACCCATGCTACTACCCATCAAGCTGCCACGCTGCCGACCCAAGCTACCTCCCATCGAGTTGCAACGCTCCCGACCCAAGCTCCCAGCCATCGAGCTACCGTGCTGGTGACTCAAGCTCCCAGCCCTCAAGCTGCCACACGCTGCCGACTCACCATCAAGCTCCCAACCATCGAGTTGCCACGCTCCCGACCCAGGCTCCCAACCACCGAGCTGCCACGCTCCCGACCCAAGGTCCCAACCATCGAAATGCCACGCTCCCGACCCAAGCTCCCAGCCATCAAGCTACCGCGCTGGTGACTCAAGCTTCCAGCCATCAAGCTGCAACGCTGCCGTCTCATGCTCCCAGCCATCGACCTGCCATGGTTTCCGGTCAATTTGCCGCACTGACTTCACAATGCTGCTATATCGCCGCTTATTATGGTCTACCAGAACCTCCAGGGGCCAGACTCTAGCGTTGCCAGAATCTGAAGAAGTGAGACATTTTTTTTTCAATCTAATAAAGCTATTTTTTAGCTGTTAGAGAGCCTTTTACTTTTTACTTTTGTCTTTTCACTTTTTTTATATCTCAGGACCAAGTTATAGAAATATCTAAACAAAACTATTTTTCAACTTAATAAAAATATTTTTCACTAATTTCTAGTCTACTGTTAGATAGCCTTCCATCTCGTCATTTTCAAGCTAATAATGCAATTTTCACCTGTAAAAGAAACTACACTTTTCTAATCTATTCCTATCATCTCATTTCTCTGTGCCATGGAAATATCTAACTATTTTTAACCTTTTTTAGGTCTTTCTTTTCCTACCTTACATTTCCTAACTAGTAAAGAGCGCGTACTCTTCAGTAATTTAAGCGCGTAATCTTTTGTTTTACCTGTTTGCTTTTTTTCACACGGTCGGAATATTGAAGTTCCAGGTTATATTTCCCCCTTAGTTTAATAGAGACAATGACATTTATTCACCTTTTCTAGCCTTATCGACTCTTTTATCTGCTAGCTTTTGGGAGGATTATTCACTTAGAAGGTTTCAGGGTTCCTAATAAAGGAGGAAATAGGGACATTCATTTTTATACCAATTTTTTTTCAGGCCGAAAATGAGCGGCTCATGGCACAATTCATTGGAGCAGGAACAGCAACCCCAGAGGAAGCCTCCGACGAATTCATGGGCTGGGCTGAGGAGTTTCTGGCTAAATTGCCAGAACCTAACCCCCCTTCGGTGAGTTGTGCAAGATTATTTTCTAAAAGGGTATAGCGCGGCAAAACCTTTCAATTCTTTATAATACATAAAAAAGGTGCGCTCTGAAAGGGGAATTTCATTTATATTAATAGTGATGACGCCTTTGCATTCCAATGAGAAGTATACCGTATATGACTTCCAAGAGGGCATAGTACCCGATCATAATGCAATGAGTAGTGGGGGTCCAAGAGGGCATAGTACCCTTTCATAATGCTATGAGTAGTAGTGCTCTATGACTATCATAACCGTTTTCTTCTTTTATAGGACAATACCTTCCGGTGAGCTAATATACTCTTATTATTTTTCTCGGTTCACAAACCACTATCTCAAGGGAGCTACAACCTCTACGAGGATATAGCGATTTACATGAATATGCAAGAGGTCCTGGAGAATAGTGAACACGAAGGGGGTTTGAGTGCAGGGGCAAGTCCGGCGAGTGTTTTTGATTTAGACAGTTTTGTGAGGGATCTAGGCCACGATATGGACTATGAATTTGTAGATCAGTTACCATCGAGTGAGGTCGAGACAACCCCTCACAGTGATATGCAACAAAGTGGAGCTGGATCGCCCCCAGTGTTACCAGATTTCTATTTAGCAGATACCGCTTTGCGCAATATTCATGTATATAGGGCCGAGTTTTGTGACCCGTTTAATTCCCTGTCATGTGGTACTTTTTAGACGGACCCCATAGATACCGCATACCTCTAAGTAAGCATGATTTGGGTACTTCTCGAAAAACATTTGCGGGAGGCGGGAGGGAGGGATTCATTAAAAGCATCCATCACATTTAAAATTATTTTTTTAATGCAAGTTTGGGTGTTTTGCGCGATCATCATATTCAAACACAGATGCAAACGCTACACCCAGACCTGCATAATTTTGAAGATGTCTTTTCGGATTGGGTGGGTGAAACTTTTAATAGGATGGAGGGAAACAATGAGAATGGGATTGGGTTATCAGTATTTTAGAATTAAGTATAACTAAATTTAAAAGTGAATTTGCTTTAAGAGTTGGGAGAGGGGGGAAGGGGGGGGGGGTGAAAAATATAATAGTAATTTAAAAGCTGCTAGAGTTGTACAACGATTCTCTTTCGACACGGGCTTGGAGTGTTTCAAGTATTTCGTCCTTGTAGCATGACATAAAGCGTTGAAGAATGATGCCACTAAGACAAACTTGGACGATTGGGCAGTAAATGGAAAAGAGGGTTCTGATTTTCCAAAAGTAAATTTTAATTGTTTAAGGGGGCAATATCCAGTAACGCTTAAAGGGCTTGATGTTTTTGAAAAGGCCAATGAACACTTAAAAGTTGGGGTTACAGTTTTACAGTTTGATGAAGAATTTAAAGATGGGGTACTTAGCAATTAAAAAGGGGTAATTTATTTCATAAGAGCACCGTCCATTGACTCAGTGAAACACTGGGTATGGCTTCTGCACAAGCCTGCCAAAGATCCTGAATCAATTGGACATTTCTTTCCAACTCCACATATTAGTCGGGTTCTAAGCGAGGGTAAAGGGAACAAAGGGGGTACCTGCTATTACTGACAAATGTGTCTATCAAAATTCCGTAGCGAATTAAAATTAAATAATCATTTGAGAGAAAGCAAGCGTCATGGGTACCAGTCTGTGGAAACGGTTTCAGGGGACAATACTACCTTGCGGTTCAAAAGCTTTCAGAACACACTGTTGCAGAGTAACAAGGTATCATTGGACTTTGAGGCTACTCTCATGGATGTGTCGGATCCGTCAAATTCGAATCATGTGAAAAAACATGAAGCTATTGCGATCTCTTTTGCGCACGCGCGGAGAGATTCAAGTAATACCATACAATTGGTAGATTTTTGTGAGACGTTGGGTGGAATAGATTGTGTTGGCACAGCTATGGTTGCTCTCATTGAAACAGCAAATGAGACCAATTTCACGGCTGCGCGGTACATACTATCCAATGAATCTATCACCAGAGGACGAGTTGGCTATTAAAAATCAAGACATTTGTTGGGTTCGTAAGAATAAAATTAATGAGGGGATGCGAACACCCGCGATCATGATCGTTTATACCAAGAAATTTCATCAAGGGGAAGTAACTTTCGAGGGGTCGCGGATAAATCGTGTAATTTAAATGTTAGGCAACAATACTTTTTACCGGTTACATGCACAATTCCAAATATGATTTGAAATTCATATTACCAGCGTTGGCACGATTGTAGAAAGCTGAAGTTGTGGATGGAACATGGGTAGATGGATTGTTTTCATATAACATCATACCGAAATCATTTGAAAAGTTGATAGTCTTAGAATTTAAATGGAAAACAATTGATAATGGTAATATGTGCTTGAATAAAATCCGTTTCCTTGATTCTTTTAGTTTCTTCCCTAAATCTCTAAGCCAACTCATTCAAGTACAAAAAAGCGACGATTTTAGTAGTTTCCCCCTCCTCAAACAGCACTTTCCAGATGAGGAACTGTTTGATTTATTAACATGTAAGGGCATATACCCGTACGAGTACTACAGTTCCGCCTCGAAGCTAAGTGAGGAAATATTACCATCCATCGCAGAGTTTTATGATCCACTTCATGATCGTCAATACACCACTGCCAATTATGAATTTGCCAAGAGGGTTTTGGCAAAGGGAGGAGTTAAAAATGGGAGGGACTATTTTCAAATGTACCTGGCAAATGATGTTTTGACGTTGTTGGATATTGTCTGTAAAAACACGGACAAAATACATGAAGAATTTGGGTTGGATTTGGGGTATTATTTTTCGACTCCTCATTTGGTAATGGATTTGATTCTTAAAATCAGTGGAGCAGAAATAGGTCTGATCGCCGACGTGAATCAGCACCTCTTTGTAGAGGGATCAATGCGGGGAGGGTATGTTTTTCACGGGGATCGTATCCTTGAAACCGACCCGACTGGACAACGCACCGGTGAAAAGTCAGATTCCGTTTTCTTGGATATGAATTCCAATTATCCGTCAACAATGTCTCACTTTTATTTGCCGTGTGGGAATTACCAATGGCTTGACAATCCTTCTTCTCCAGATTTCCCCAATATTCACACTGTTGAGGAAAAATGGACCACAAGGATGGTTTTTCGAAATTGATGGTGAAATTCCTCTGGAACTTCATGACTCGGTAAAAGATTTTGTTTTCCTCTGCATTAATAGACCGGCGCATAGGGAATCGCTGAGTCCCTACAATTTATCATTAGTAGAGAATAAAGGCATGCATTGGACACCTTCAAAACAAAATCTTATTGCCGACCTGGAGACGAAACGAAATATTGTTGTACACCACGTTCTTTTGAGGTGGATGCTTGCCAACAGTTTCAATGTCACAAGGATTTATAGAGCCAAAAACCTTATATGAAGACGTTTGTTGACGCTTTTGTCAACAAACGGTCTCAAGCAAAAACAAAGGTCGAAAAGGAAATCTTTAAACTCATTTTAAATTCGGCCTTTGGTAAGATGTGTGAGAGTGAGCGAAACAGGAGTCGTTGTGACGTTGTGACCGACCCAAAAGAATGTGCCCGAATCATTGCGGACCCAAACTTCACATCATTCACGATCATAGACTCCAATATGGTCCTCTTACATAGAAAAAAAGAAATGTAATTTAAAAAAAACATTGCCGTTGGCAGTGCCAATTTTAAAATTTCAAAAAAAACTCATGTTGGAGTTTTATTACAATGTATGTAAGCGCCAGTGGCCGAGGGAGGGACAAGTTCAATTTTTTTATGGGGATACCGATTCTTTATTGTTAAAAGTTAAAACTAGTAATTTATTGGAAGATTTGGAAAATGGAGAGTACACTAGCTCTCGGATGTAGTACACAACCTCCTGAAAACAGTGAAACACCGAAAAAGGAAGAGTTATTAAGAAGTGTTGTAGACTTGCTGCCTCAATCCTACCGTGAACCAAGTAAAAGACTCTTGACGTATCTCGCTGAAAATGAACAAATTGATGAAAAAAAGAGTGAAGTTATATTCCAGGGCAAGCCTTACAATTTAATTGATATATTATCGGATCTGATTGCGAATCGTAAAAGAGTCGAATCCTATGATAGTCATTTATATAATTTTTTAATGTCGTCAAATTTTCCTAAAAGTCTTACCGGCAATAAGCAAATTCTAAAGAAAGTAAGAGAACATAGTCCATTTAAGGTAGAAGACGATTTTAAATCTTTCTTGGAAAGCACACCTAATGGTGATTTGACACCGGTAACTAGACAAAAGCAAAGATGTATTGATTCACCTGGTAGTATACAAAAGGGTAGGGGACGGTTACGAACAAAATGAATCAAATTTTGAAAGGTGTTTACGAAAATATTGGAGAGCCAGGAAGTTTAAGTTCTCCATCTAAACTTTCCAAAGTCACTGGTGTTGACACAAAAAGTCTACAAGAGTATTTGCAAAAGGAATCCAGTTATACTCTTCATCTACATCATACGACTAGAGGTCGTGACTATCGAAAAACTAAAGCTTTTTGTCCTCGGCACATATTACAAGCAAATCTTTTGAGTCTAGACGCTATTCAAAGACGTCATAATAAACCGTACAAGTGACTTCGCAATAAGTGTGTTTGGTCGTTATGCATTTGCAGTTCCATTTCAGTCAAAGAGAGGCATTGAAGTTGCTAAATCCCTTGAATCCATCTTTGAACAAGATTCATATAAAAAAATTCAAACAGACCGTGGAAGTGAATTTGTTAATCCCCATGTAAACAAAATTTTTATTGAAATATATTACAATACTCTGTCATAGTCATAGTCCCATAAAGCCTGCATTGGCAGAACATTTAATACAAACTATTCGAATTTTAATTTCAAGATATTGTACACTGGAAAATATCCGCCCACCTTCTCTTCGGACACTGGTATATTTCTATATGCATCCTTTGTCGAAAGATCAAGAGTTGGTAGTACCAATGTCCCCCTCCTACATGTTCTAGAACGAAAAAACTCTAATGACCCTATTTATCACTAAAATACAAAGCACCTTCAATACGTTCCAGTCAACACTTCGTATTTGGAGCTCTGTCAGTTAACATTAAGAAGGGAATTGGGAAATCCTCTCGCAATATCAAAAGGTTTGGCCGTGATTGCATGTCATGTTCGACCCTTTTTAGTTAAATGGCTAATAGAACTCAGTTTTTATGTCCTGATATTGATTGCTATGTTGCTACTCTTGGACGACAGAAAATTTATTGGCACCGGTTGCAGCAGAGTTTGCGTCCTCTACATTACGTGATTGGGGCTCTGGGAAAGATATTCAAGAAAGTGTTTCACATAATCTCAGGTCCAGCACACGATCTCTCGGCGATCGGTTGAAACAGTGGGGAAGCGGTTTAAAAGGGAGGAGAAAGACCCCATCATTCATCAGTCTCAAGTCAGCAAGGAAGCTTAAAGCATCAAAGAAACTAAAAAGATCCAAAAAGGATTTCTTTTCCTAAGATGACAAATCTACCACATAAAGATTCTCACTCTTCAGTCACCTCATCTCTAAATTTTTTCTATCGGGAAAATGTAGATGTCAGTGTAAAACATGGATACTATGAACAATTTTACCCGCAACAATCGCTCTCTGAAAATGTTCATTTTCAAATTTATTCTAATGAAGACTATTTTATAGATTTGAATTCGACATTTATAGTTTTAAATGTCATTGTTAAAAAATCAAACAATGAAAAACCAAGTGCCACCGAAGGGTTATCCTACGAAAATTGTGTACTACATAATTTATTTCGACAAATAAGCGTCTATATAAATGGAACTTTAGTGAGCACGAGCAATAAACTTTCGAATTATGCAAGTTGTAAACAATTCCTGTTGATGACACCAATGTCCTATAAGCAGTTGAGCGGTATGAAAATTAGATATGAATAGAAAACAAATACTGATACTACCAATATTCTTAGAGGCGACAACTAAAGATTTACATTTAGTCGGGAAACTAAATGATGACATATTTAATATACCTCAATGGTGGCCTCCTAATGTAAAGATTGAAATAAATCTACAATTCGCGCCGTCCAATTATATTATTCGAAAAGTACTGGATGCTGCACCGGATGTAACAGTCTCTCTCACCTCGGCAATACTTCATGTACGAAAACAACAAGTTATGAATTCTGTGGCTTTGGCAATTGAAAAATTAACAGCCACTGGAAGTAATATCAAATTGCTCGTGCCTCATACAATCACGAATCAGCGCCATATTGCTAGACGTACGCGTACCTATGCCGAGTCATCATTTATCAATGGCGAAATTCCTTCAAAATTGGCATTGGCCTTTGTAAAAAGTGGTAGCACTGTTGGATCATGGACAAATTCCTCGCATAAATTTGAATTATTTGGACTTACATCACTTGTATGTAAAGTAAATGGAATCCCACTCTACAATTTATCCTTTGATAAATCCTACAGGGCCCTCTACGAATTGACAATGCAATCCCTAGATCGAGATTTTCAATTGTTCGAAAATGGTATAAGTGAAGAAATGTTTGCGAAAACGCATGGCATTATTAAATTAGATTTGTCTGGTACTCAAGATATGAGTATTGTCCGGACGGAAAATATACGGATTGAGAGTACCTTTGTCAAACCATTGGAGGAAAGTATTGCATTAATTTCGCTAAATCAATTCGAAACCTATTGGGAAATTACTACTGGCGGCAGTGTTTTATTAGACTTGGCGCCATGAACATGGAACAAATAATAGATGTATTTAACATGGATCACTACATGTCCAAATATAAATCTTATTGCATACCTTCAGATTTCCTGGAACATATTCAACATGTTGAAAATACCCAACTTATTGTTAATAGCAGCCTATCGAGTGTAAAAACGGGGCATTGGTTATTTTTAATCCGCTAAGCTTGCCGTATACATTCTACACCCCTCATATTAAAAATTTCTTGATCAGAGCGGAAAATCTATTATTCAAAATCGGAAGCGGGTACAAGATTTATCAACGAAAAGCTGTGGTTTTCATGCCCTATTATATTTTATTTTTTGAAGTCGTGGTCATACTTACAAGGAATTTATCAAGATTTTGGGGACAATCCTCGATGAAACGACTTTTTAGTTGAAAATACTCTTTCTTACCTCTATAATATAAAATTCAGTGCCCTACAAGTGAAATGCTTTAAAAATGTACGTAAATTTTTTTATTAGTAAAATTTTGTACAAAACACTGTGTCCTTTAGATTTCTTCTTCTACGTGTAGGTAATCAGCCGAAACGACAAGTGCAGGTAGCTCGTCAAGATTCAACTTGTATTCGTCTTGACGTGCAAAGTCAGGGTCAAATTTTCTACAATATAGGGTAACTTCATTTTTATTAAATCTCTTTGTAAAGTCAATAATACTACTCTGATTCATATGACAAAATTCACGTGTTTCAAGTTGCTTATTTGAAGCAATGTCACATACAAAATCTCATATGAAGAATCACTTTCTGTAACAGCCAAATAAAAGTCTGTAGATTTATAATCAAAGTAGCCAGTACCTTCACAGCGATGTCGTAAAAACCAGACTCTTTTATTATTCCAGCAATTGAAGCTTAGACCAGGTTCTTCTTCTCAGAATAATTTAAAGCCACGACGATACCAGTCTCTTAAAAATAACTGAACCCACGATTAGGGTTTTTCGCAATCAGGCCAGGATAAGTATTTTCCCATTGATCGCATTTATCATAGTGACAACTGGAGCATAAGAATCCTCTATTATGAGAGTCACAAATCTCTTCAAGACAAGAGTTACAGTCTTTAATTTGCACAGCATATCCTCTATGCAATTTACACGGATTGCAAAATTTACACGTTTCATTATACTCATCAGCAAAAGTACAATTCTCACAGGATGACCAGATGCCCAAAGTATACAAGCATAATAGGCATGTGTAAAACATTTTTTTATGTTGCCTGTTCTACTTCCAAAAACAAACTGACTCTCAAACAACATCTCCTAGTAGCGTTACAAAATGGCCGTCTATGTAGTAGTTAAGAGCGAAACCGCAATATCATTCATCTCAATCAATATACCTAAAAATTGAGTAAAAGCCTGGGGACCACAAGGACGATAGTCCAAAGAAGGGGAATCGGTTCCCAACGTTAAGCATTTCTCCAGAAGTTTTCTTTGAAGAGCGAATTCCAGAAAGTCATCATCCAAAACTAACCCCTTTTCCAATTTTACTAGATTACGCATGATTTTCTGTTTCTCAAATCATCACTCTCACTGTCAAACACAGACTCTATAAATTGTTCTCTTCAATATATTTCGTCAGCGCATTTAATCCATCTTATAGTCTCTGTATATGAACTATATTCACCTTCGCCGCGAAGCACAATTGTTCTTCTTACTTGAATTTGCTTAATGTTTTAACATGCCCATTATACATCGTGTCCCATTCTTGGGTTAGTCGAAAAACCCTTGTAATTTCTACCAGCATCTTAGGCACTCTAGGTCCCGTTTCATCAAAACTTTTAATATTCAATAGTGTATAAGAATCCATGTTGACTGTCCCACTTCCAGAAAGAAACTGATCCTCGATCAATAGTTTCAGCCACCTGGGAACGTGCCTAGACATGATTTTGCCTAAAAACAAGATGTGTCCTCGAAATCTTGGCTAGACAAGTCGAATCTTGCCTGAACATGCCTAACCTTGCCTGGGCATGCCTAATCTTGCATGGGCGGGGATTTGCATAGAAACAGGTGCAAGGGGCTAGGAACTTTTGTATTATGCAGACCACATTCCAAGCAATTATGCATGGAAGTTTTGCAAGGACTGGGAATTTTGTCAGCTAGAAACAGGTGCAAGGGGGTAGGAACTCCACTTGTTAGTTTCCCTGTGTTAATTTCCCTATCTGACCTTTTGAATAGATTGACCCCCCACTACTCATACAAACACAAACACACAGAGAAGAGAGAGAGAGAGAGAGAGAGAGAGAGAGAGAGAGAGAGAGAGAGAGCGTCAAATCCCTTTGGACTGATCAACCGTAAATATACATCAACGCTATTTGTCATAATCGTTGACTTTCTTATACAAGCCAGATTAGAAAGCATTCAAATAAACGAAGAAATTCATAAAAGGAGATTAATTAAAGTGCTGGTATTGTATTGCTTAAATTGCAACTTAATTAAATTGCTGACCGTATCGCTGTGCTTGAGCTTTGAAAAGATACAGTCAAGCCTTGAAGAGTAACATAATTTTCTGTTAGATTATTCTCAACATAAACACTAAAAAGCAAAGTACTTAATGACACCAGAGCCACACTCGACTACGAAAATTGGAAGCTAGGACTTTCAGCGAATAGTCAGGTTTAAAAATTGATGTAGCATCATCGGAAAGATTGGATTAACAGCAAATACAGAACACGGGCCAACGTCTCAACAGAAATGAAAGTAGCTTCATATATCACCGAGTTCCTTGGTGGGCCAGTGATAAAATGTTCACCTTTTATTTTTTAATGCCTACAAATTTTAATTTTCTAATACTATCCAGAGTTGGAAAAAATCTCAGAAAGTTGGTTGTTGTTCACTGACAAGGTGACCTAGTGCCCAACTGGAGACTCAGTCTTCAGAGACTATTAGATGTAATACTAAATATAATATCTTATAATAATAATAATAATTTATTTATGACCCACATATGAACATTATAAATGACACTGCGGAGTAATGGAAAATATAAAAGAAAAAATAACAACATCATTACGAAATCAAACAACAACAAAAAAAATACAAATTAACCATTATCACGATGAAAAAAACAAACTAAGGGGTCAGTGACAGAAACAACATTACTATTATTCATAATCATATTAGAAGACACACTGGCCAGTCGCGCGCAAGCATCAATGACACCATAACGGGATACAATATTTCTATTTTTAAAACGGCCCGGTAAATACATCAGATATTTACAATATCTAAAGTAACCACTTCTAAGTCTCCGTAAATCTTTTTTCCTCAGTAAGTGGTGGAAACCAGATAGAAAATTTACACCTGGGGAGCAAAAACTATTATAAAGCTGGGCTAGGCCCTTACGATTATAACGCCCTCTATTTGGAGATATCTTACCATATGACACACGAATATTTTTTAATGCATTAGTAACCAACTCGGAGCAAGTTCCGTAAATGGACGGGCAAAACGATATACCAAGCCACTTGACTTTATCCAAACAAGGTAATGAAATCGAACCGAGGTTTAATGGAGATACAGAAAAGCTACTATTAAAACACATAAACTCACACTTTCCCATATTAACAGATAGGCCAATATCACTAAGTAGAGAAGACAGCTTACGGAAGTTCTGAGCCAGCCCTCGACGAGAAAAACTAACTAAAAGGACATCGTCGGCGTATGCAGTATAACTTACACCAATATCACGAAAAAACACAGTAGGAGATAGATGTTTTAAACAAGTAGCGAGGACACATTTAAATGTATAAGGAGATAAAACTCCTCCCTGTCTAACGCCTTTCCTAACAGCTACCGAATCAGAAGTATTTGACAGCCACTTAATACGCACATAAGAATTATCATACCAATATCGTAATGTAGAAATAACTGAATAATTGACCCCAGAACAAGCAAGGGAATGCAAGGCCTGGGCGTGAACAACATTATCAAAAGCCCCGGAAATGTCTACTGTGCAGCAATACAATAAACCCTTCTGGGCAAAAGCTTCCTTTAACAACCGGCTGAGCACATGATGCGCCTGGGGGCAACCAACCGCTCTTCTAAATCCTAGTTGAAAAGACGAAAAATCACACTTAGAAGTTATTTCAGGAAGATACAGTAATCGGTCTATAATTTGAGCATGAATCTGGATCTTTACCGCGTTTAAGTATAGGCGTGACACTACCGGAAAGAAAACTATCAGGTACCAGAGATTGAGCTATACAAATCTGGAATAATAACTGCAGGTGGTTCAACAATAATGGGCAATTATAAGCAAAATTCCTAAAGCATAGGTCATCACAATCAGGAGAATCTGATCTTTTTACTTTCTTCAGCGCCCAATGTAAATCACATATACTTATCGCAGGGACTCTATATTGACAAACAGACACTGGCAGGACCGAACTAAGCAGATTAGAAAAATGTTCCTGAACACACTGATTAAATACGGAAAATATGTCAATATAATGGCGCACAAAATTCATAAGGTTTAATTCCGACTGAGGTGGGGGAGAACACTTACTGCTATTGATGACTCTATTCCAAGTCATTTTACTATTTGGAGCGTCCCACGCGTTGAGTCTTGCATTACATAAGCAAGATTTGTATTCTTTCTTCGTTTTTTGCTTGACTGTAAACACAGCACCAGAGGAGGGTCGATCGCAAGCGTTCCACAATCGCAACCAAAACTTTGCGCGGTTCTTTACTTTTTTCACTTCCGGATGTATATTCCACAGGGGTTTGCGAGACCTAGAACGCACGTGCTCAATCGGAACTGCAACTTTTGTGGCCGACTTTAGACATGCCACTATCTGGTAATAATACGAATTTAGGTCTTCCTTAGAATCAGGGCACTTTATCGAAGTCTGGAGCAAGTGAAACGGGACTTTAATAGTTGAGAGTAGAGTGCATAAAGTAGTAATATACATCTCAACGTTTATCCGATTCCAATTGGGCTTTTGATACCATTTTGAATGGGGACCCTTAAAGTGGGCTTGAACATCATGAGACTCAATTAGGCACGAAATAGGGAGATGGTCATCGTTGATTTTATCTTCATCAACAAACACCTCGGATTTAATTCGACCGGACTTAGACACAATAACATGGTCGAGGTTGGATTTAACGGAGCCTCGATTATGAATGTAAGTATAAGCCAGGTTCTTAGCAGCGACATGATAGACACTTGGCAGAGAATCTAGCAGGAGTTCAGATCGATCAGATGAGGTCAATATGTCAGTATTCATATCCCCGGCTAAGATCCAATCAACATTTTTATCTGCAAATTTTATGAAAAGAGATTTCAGTATATGGCAAGCTTTAGCAAGAGCAGTAAATGATTGAGAATTTCGATGATTGCATGGGAGATACACATTTACAAAAGCCATGTTATTACACTGGATTGCTAGAATATTAGCATCAGAATAAATTTGCATAGGCTGATATCCCGACAGAATGAAGATAGCGGTGCCACCGGAAGGGCGACTGCGGGTCTTTTTTGCTTCTCGAATAAATATATCATGTGTAGCAGACCGCCTTAAACTGTTCGTATTAACTTTGGAAAGTAGATGCTCCTGTAGGAATACAACATCAAAATTTAGCAGCTCGTCAATTTGCAGATCCTTATCTTTAGTGCCATTAATGTTCAGAGAAACAAAACTTAAGGCTGTAGGAGAAGTCATCATGTTGTCTTGACAAGCGCATTTCTCAGTACCGAACATTTTAAACTATAAGAAACATGATTTCCTCCGCAATTGGCGCACTTAGGAGCAACTGAGCAAGGGTTGTCCGTGGTGTTTTCGTGAGCCCCAGCACAGCGGGAACATTTTGGTAAATCAGGAGAACGTGGGCATCTAGCAATAGTGTGATCTACTCCTTGGCACCGGAAACAACGACGCGGTAATTCCTGGTAGATTTCAACACGAAAAAGCTCATATCCAAGTCAGAGACCATGGTTTATTGCATTTTTCAGTGCTAACTGATTCAGAAATTCCAAACGAAAACATTTTGAATGTCCTATTTGTATAGCACGTACTAATCCCGGTATGCTTTCCTTTAGAGATGATTCTGATACATTTTCAGGGATACCCCGAACAATACCAAGTGCTTTTTTTTATCAAGGACCTTGGTTTGTACATTAGGTAGGCTCTTAGAGGCTGAGGCGGCAAGGGATACGGCTGACTGCCTATCTCGAGTAACTACGATCCACTTTTTATTCTGATTATCAGGTTTTAGACTTAAAATCCCTTCATGACCTTCAAGCGTATTCAATTTATCTTTTCGCAAACCAGGATCACTTAAATCGGTAGGAACATTTTTCACAATTACTGCATATGTAGGTTTATCTTCAACTAAAGGGGGAGCGGTGGGGGGGGGGGGGGAAGGCGGCTGGGTTTGAAGCTTTTCTGACAAAGCGCGTAATTCATTAAAACAGGCGTTTACCTTACTACTAAGCATGGAATATGCCAATGCGGGAATTATCGGGATTTCACTCGCGTTCCTTATCACGAAGTGTGGCACATCTATATCTTCAGAGTTGCATCTTTCGAACACTGCAATAATATCGGCAATACTATTTTGTTGGGCGTTGTTACCAACTCGCCTCGGTGGAACTTCCCTCGGAAACGCTTTCTGGAGGAAAAGCTTTCTCGCATCTAACACATCAGTAGCCGAAAAAAAATCCAAAGCATGATCTTTAGTCGAATCGTGGGAAATGCCTTGTTCGAGATTTTTCTGTATGAAATTCAACACTGGATTATAAAAAAGTTTATCTTTCGCCCAAATTCCAGGATCAATCATTTTCACTTACAGTAATATAGTCCATACATCGTAATCCCTTATTCCACTTATGAAACCAAATTGCTTCGATTAATCGTGTCCGTAAATCATAAGCCGTAAAAACTTATGTAAATGTCCAGAAACTAGTTTAAAAGATTAAGCAAAGGTTTCATATATAGGTCAGGAACTATAATCCTTTGAAATATTGCGAAATCTAACCAACTTCACTGGGATTATAATTCAATGAAAAAGCTTACTGGTTTGACAATGTTAATAAAACATCCAATTTATGAGAGGTCCGTTCACTTTGAACTCTGAATCTTATAAATATAGATAATCTCGAAGACCATACTGCCTTTCCTTGACAATGAATAAAAGTTCAAATAGGAATAAATCCTTTTAATAGACACTGATAATTCACAAAAATACTGTATATTTCGGTCACATATGAAGTGATCATCATCAGCAGAAATACATCAGACCGTCAACAGTATTTGTGCTGATGACGGTCACTGCATGTGTGACCAAAATGTCTAGTATTTTTTGTGAATTATTACTGTTTATAAAAATAATTTATCCCTGTTTGAACTTTTATTTATCCTTAAAAATATCATGATTTTTTGGAAAATTTTGATGCACTATAAAATTTTTACATATACCCCCCCCCCATGGTTTGAAACTATCGTTACACACACTAATCCCATACAGTATTTCTTATTGTATACTATGGCATTCGAATTTTCATTATTCTGTTGGTTCGGTGTTCCAGATTTATGACGAGGTGATTGCCTTGCAATCAGGGGTACCACGATCTATTTTTGGTTTGATTTTACAGTTCATAGGAATATAAATTCTTCTTTGTTCATTGTTACGAACGTTTCTTTCCCGTGGTTTACTTTCAAAAAATTTAGCCACCCCTTCCCAAAACTGTCAGAACGAATATTTCCATAATAACGTTCAAACTAGTAGCACTTATCGCATTATAACAACGCCAAGTGTACGTTTGGATTATGACCTGTTTAATACAGCTTAAAAATAGAAAGCAAAACTATTTGATCCTGGATATTCAGAAATGACTCTCGTGTGATATAACTATGTAAAAAAAAAAACAGTTAAAATTGTGCGTTTCCTTCATCTCTATAATTTGCTTATTTTATTCTACCTCGTATCTATAATCTGTATAATCTGTTTATTTCTGTTAGTTTGTTCACAGATGCCCACAGATTCCACTCATATGGTTTGCTATTGACTATGTACAAGAACCCCATCATGATTACGCTCCCTCCCCCCTCTTATTTGTTTTCTTTCCTATACCAGGTAATTATAGCCTGTTATTATTTTTGAGGGATATTTTTTTATATGGGATTATAGGCTTGCTTTATTTATGTTTTGTTTGCACTTGGACTCTCCGAAATTCCCCTTGCACGGTAGCTTAAACATTATGTAAGAGAATCCTATCGTGATTACGTTTTTTCTTCCCCTCTTTATTTTGATTTGTCATTTTTTGTCTTTTTTCCGCTTTTTTGTCGTTTCCCATATCTTTGTCATTTGCCTATCATTTTTGGAATGCTGTTATTTTTTACATCGATCTTTTTTGGCATTCAAAACTTGCTTTATTTATGTTTATTTATTCATGGAAGCTCGGAAATACCACTTATATGGAACTATGTAGGAGAATCCCATCGTAATTACATTCTTTTATTCCCCTCTTTCTATTTTTACTTCTTTTAAATACTTGACAATTATGGCCAGATATTATTTTTTAGGAAGATATTTTTTTAATATTATCAGTTTGTTCTGTCTATGTTCAATTTACCCTTGAATACTCAGAAATCCCACACGTACAGGAGATTCGATAACTAAGTTAGAGAGTCAAGACGTTATTATTATTTTTTTTTCTATTTCTATTGTATTTTCGTTCATTATTGGACATTTAATTTCAGTTATTATC
>JAQQPU010003672.1:0-13521 GCA_029168905.1 Artemia sp. Kazakhstan ARC1039 | reverse complement strand
TTTCTACTTTCATATACAGCCTGCTGTTATTTTTGGGGATATACTGTTTTTGACTTATGAAAAGGTCTTATTTATGCTTAATTATTAACTGATATGTAGAAAATAGAGAATGCATTCTTTACTGGTTCATTTGTGTGGCCTTATTCTTTTTTTCTATGAACGTACTTTCCTTAGATTCATTAATTTGCATGTTTAGCGACATGGTGGTTTTTCTGGTTTATGTGCCGTCTTGAATACCAGATATTTTACCTTATGAAAAATGCTTTGGGATCTGTTTTAAAATAAACAGAGTTTGTACTTTTATATAAGGTTTTTTTACAATAAAGTAAAGAACGCTATAACAATTCAAATAACAATTCAAACTGAAAGTGATTAAATTTAAACAAAAACAATTAAATGATTATAACCTCCAATTTAACATTAACAGAAACTGTCAGAAATAAGTATTGGAGTGACCCCCATCTTAAAACGTCGAACTGACTATATTGCCATTCGATTCTTGGTAAAAAGAGATATATCATAAAAATGAAATATTTATAATTCCATTAAAAATGTAAATACTAATCAACTTTCAATAAAAAAAACTAATTTCCTAAAATAGCAACATTTGTGACAATCAGTTTAATTTTAATATTTTAGAAGGACGCTTATTTTCTTTAATATTTTAATTTTCCCCTCAACCCCCCCCCCCTCTCCAAAGACTAAAACTGTATTTACTCACGAAATGAAGAACATCTCAAACTGACAAGCGTATAATGAGTTTGAGCTAAGAAAGAAGTCTCAGACAAATATAGTTTGAGCAATCAAATCGATTTTGAAAAAGTACTTATTTTCGTTGCTATGCTTACTCTTAATTCCATTAGATTCAAAAGTATAGAAAACAGAGATCTAAAAAAAATGTTTTTACTTGAAGCAATACTGTGCTTGATACGTTTTGATTTTGATCGTCTGCATTGCAATATAAGCCTCAGATTTGCAATCAGGAAGTTCAAAATTGTCAAAAATACGTTCTGGTGGACACATTTTTGATTTCCCACATCTATGTTTACATTTACCTTCAGGTTAGTAATTAAGCAATTAAGAGTTAGTAATTAAGATTAGTAATCAGATAATTAATAATCCAACGAAAATAAAAAAACTAGGAGGATTTGGATGTTAACGGGTTGGACGGGAACAGCACCAATGACCTCACTTTGGGTATTACAATCACGCAAATTTACAATGACTTGGATACAGCGGCGGATCCAGTTTTTTTTAAGGGGGGGGGGGGGGAAAAAAAGATGATCTGATAAACTTGCGTTAGGAGCAGGTTTATTTAACGCAAACTTGTAAATTACAATACTTTAGACTATGTTATGGTGGGGGGCGCGCGCCCCCTCTCCCCCTCCCCTGGATCCGCCACTGCTTGGATATCAACAATGATTCAGTATGTCCACTTCTCCATTAAAAAGTACTTATGTCATTGTCTTATGTCAGTACTTATGCCATTGTCTTATTTGAGCCATTTGCAAAATTTGACACCATTACTTCTGGGGCTATGCCTATTATACAGCCCCCGAAGGCATATTTATCTTAGCTTTTGACAGTTTTGAAAATGTTACCCCATTGTCCCATTAATGAAATGTGTAGGGTCAAGAGAAGACACCCAACATTTTTAGGCACACGAAACGTTAAAGGGGTATCAGACCTTCCACTTCTAAGTTTTGACCCTTCCGCTGGACACAAGAGATTTTAATTTGTGACCGACAAACCATTCCCTAAAGATCCTAAAACTGTGTGTCTACGGGATGAGGTTGAAAAAGCATTCCTAGCTACCATGAATCGATACAGTCCATCTTAATTTAAAGTTTTTTCCTGCATTAGGGTCATGTTGCCCAAGATGATACGGATGTATATTTTCAGCTGGCCAGTAATTTTTTATTTTCAAGTTTTTTGCACCGTGACCCAAGGACCTCAGATGTAAGTTTCGACACGACAAAAACATTAAGCCCATTTTTGGCTATTCCTTACCCCTCCCCCCCCTAAAAAAAAGTTTTCTTTTTGATCTAGGGTCCACTTGAACTACGAGCTTACGGGTGGAAGTTTCAAGCCGTTAAAAAAAGTTTTTTTTTATCCCTTTAATGAGTCCCGTTTTGGAATGGGTCCATCCCCTGAACTAAAGTTTCCTGTGCACATTGGGCTCCCTATAATCCAGGGAAAGATGGCTACATGTTTCAGATCTCTCAGAAAAAATTGTAATTGGGTTCTTTTTGAGCCAAATTTTCAAACGCATTAACTTTTTTTTGTTCAATTTTTGACTGTACTTGGGTCCAGAAGACTTACAAGCGTAAGTTTTAAACCGAGAGAATTGGTGTTTTTCCTATTTTCGTGCTCCATCTCAGGAGTGCCTCAAAACTGGGAGATGTTATGGGAGATGCCACCAACATGCCACCATGTTGGTGGCAAAAAAAAATGTCTGTACATTGTGACCCATCTTTGTGGCCCAGGAACTTACATATGTAAATTCCAAACCGTTAGGGAAAAACGGCTTGTTTTCAAGCCTCATTTCTGGGGGAACTACTTTTTTTTCAATTCGTCTTTATATGGAGGTCTCTTTGGTCCTAAGGATATAAGGGCTTAAGGATATAAATTTCAAGTGGACCGCAAAGAAAGTGTTTTAGTCCTTTTTCGGCCTATTTCCGTGTCTTATATCCCCAAACTCAAACTTTTTAAGCATATTAGGGGGGGGGGGGCTATGACCCAAAGACTTTTATGGCCATTGAGAAAAGCAGTGTTTCATTCCTTTTTGGGACTCATTTTGAAGTGAATCATTTTTTTTTGTGTGTGCATTGGGGGCAAAGGAATTACATATACGAATTCTAAGCCGATAAACATGTTTCTATGACCACCACGCTTTCCATGATATATTAAAAGCTTCGTTGAATTTGGTGATACATTTCAAATTGAATTTATAAACAGAATGTATTAGTCAATACAATAGTGTTGACTCAGTGAAGAGTGGTTTTTGTCCCATTTATTTTTTTCTTAGGTTGTATTGTATATTACTGGCAGTCTTAGAAAGCTGGGGAAGGGCTCATTCGATTGCAAATTCAGAATTCTAGTGCTTTTAAGTGAATAACTGATAGGATGATCATTATGCACCACTGCAATGCCCCATGTTTCCCCAAAGCATTACAGCGTATCATATCAGAATTCCAATTTATCTAACATTTTCGGAACTGCGGAAGAGCCAAAAGATATACATTTGGGGTTGCTTGATAAATATTGTGCCAGATGTAACGACTGTAAATAATGGATTTAGGTCTTACATTAAAACTTAAAATCAAAAGAAATTATTCCGTATATGAAAGGACCTGTCCCCTCCTTGAAGCCCCGCTCTTTACGCTAAAGTTTGACTCTTTCTCACAACTCTACTTTTTAAAACAGTAAAAAAAACTTAAGCGTAAAGAGCGAAGCGTTGAGAAGGGAAAATCCCCTTTAATATACGAAATAATTTCTGTTCGTTTTAAGTTTTAATATACGCCTCTTACTTTCAGTAATTTTTTTTTATTTATTCAATTTTTGAACGTTTTTGAATTAATGTAGGTTTTGAAGATTGCTCACCGCTCACGAATAATTAAAACAAAATTTGCATATGTGTTTACTTTTTTTTTAACTAATAATAACCTTATAATAATCTAAGTTAGATTTCTATTCCAGTTATTTAAGAATGACTCCTGATTCACAAAGGCTGTTAAATAAGGATAATAACCTCTTTTAAAAGTTAACAAAATAGCGTAAGAGCGAGCTATTGAGGAGAGGCAACTCCCCTCATATACGTAATATTTTCTGTTCGTTTTAAGTTTTAATGTTGCTCCTTACTTTCAGTTGGAAAAATTTGTGTTTCTTTTTTTTTATTATTTAATTCAAATAGAAAACTTATGATCGTATCGAATCTTGAAAAAAATCAATATTTTTCTTTTTTCGCAGATTGGCTTGAAACTTCATGACGATTAATAAAATAAACAAATTTTTTTTAACTGAAATTAAGTAGCAACATCAAAACATAACAAGAGCATAAATTATTCCGTATATGAAGAGGGTTGCCCCAACCTCAATATCTCCTTTTTAACCTAAAGTTTAAAAAGTATTTAAAGTTTTTTTTAAGCTAAGTACAATTCTGGCAATGTTCTTTTTTGCCAACCGTCTAGGGCTAAACGGAAAGCAGGTCGTCCTCGTCTGGGGTGGGAAGAAGTCATAAAGAAAGATTTAAAGGAAAAGGGAACTTCATGGGCGGGCGTAAAAAGGGAGGCTTAGAATGGAGGAGGAGCGTGCGTATCTGTGTTGGCCTGAGGCGGCTTGATGCTGCGGTGAGTTGTTAGTAGTAGTAGTAGTATTCAATATGCATATCATTTGCAGTAAAGCACAAATGACACTCATGCCTTTTCAAGGCTTTGAGGTGCTATGCCTATAACCCCAGTTTTTATTTGAGGTGGCTCCTAGTTGTGAAATTCCAACAGCATTGTCATTTTCTTTTTTAGTTGATTTTGTTAAAAAACATAAATTTTCAGAAGCATTGTAATTTTCTTTTTTGGCTGATTTTGTTGAAAAAAAAACCTATTGTTTGAAATATAATCATTTTCAGTATATCGCAAATGACATTCCAGCATTTACACGGTTTAAGGGGTGGAACCTTTACTTTTATTTTCACAATTCCTATTCGTTTTAAATTGGGCTTGGATATTTATTTTAATTTTGTTCCCTATAGGCTTTATCCACTGTCTGTGATAATCTCTGTTAATTTTATGTTTGACTTATTACAAGACTTCACTTCTACTCACTTTAGATTGTGGTTTTGATCGTTAGTTTTCTTTGACAGTAACCTTTTTTGGAAATATTTCTTAGATTATGGATCAATATAAGGTCACAGCGTCTCTAGATGCCACAAAAGTCTAAGTCTATTCTGGAATTTTTCCAAAATCTTTTTTTTTCGTGAAAGAGGAAGTTGAGAAAATGTTCATTCATGCTTAAGGGGAAAAAAATTAATCTCCTAACAAGGTAAATAATTATGCTCAACTTTGCTCCTTCAAAAACTGAACAAGGGTAAATATTTGCTGGGATATACTCTCATTCCCTATGCTATTAGGGGAAGACAAATATTTCTTTAAAGTCTCAAAAGGAATTTTTTTAATTACCCAGCCTCAGCAGACATAAGCAGTTTTAAATTAGCCTTTCGACATAAAAATTACTTACGCATCAGTACAATTTCCATAGGGGCAAGAGAGGCCTCTTCAAAATATTGAACATTATTTTTGGTAAAAAGTTTTAGATATACATTTTGGTTTGTTCTGACGGTTGCATGACTCAGATTTTCATGAAGGAGTAACAAAACCCACTCTTTCTCAAATCCTTTAATGAAGGTGTTATAAGTTAATACGTCTATTTTATAATATTAGCCTCAGATTTATAATTAGTACGCCAAAAATCCTTATATGCAAAGTTTGGTGGAAACCAAACGCCGCTGTAAAAATAACCCTTTATTTTGTTTTGATTCGGAATTATATGCTACACAAAAGGGCTTTAAACATGGTTGAAGTTGAACAGCCAATGATTTTTGGCTCTTAATAAGGGCACTAAAACTAATTTGCGATCGATTGAGTCCTTTTCCAAGTTCCTAAGACCATCCCTTCTATAGATAAAAAAAAATACTTATAAAACATGACCCAATAAAAAGAAATGCAATTATAGAAAAACTGTTTGTAAATGGATGGGCAGTGTGATCTAGGAAATTATTTATGAAAGTTAATCTTAACTTATTTTGATTTAAGATAGTCACTCTTTTTAAATGTTTAAATTCAATCATTTAGAAAAATTTCTTAAATCCTTTTCAAATGACTGTAAGTCAAAAGATTTGCAACACGCTTACGTTCTTGAATTCAAATGCAGACAGAGTCAGAAAACAAAGGCACATCTGAATGGGCGCATCTGAATAGGTCTCAAAAATCCTTGAGTGTCATAAATTCCAAAGGGCACAGAACGTCCATCGCCCATGGGACTACGTGTAATATGCTACCAACAAGGAAACAACCGCTAAATTATAATTTTATTAAAATAACCATCTTGAAACTTTTGATCTTATGTTGTCTGTGGCTACATAGACACTTCGGAGCAGTTAGTGCACTGACAGAGCCGGTTGCATTCAGGACAGTTTTGTCCCATGACAAGGGCACTAGAACTTGTAATCTACGATCGAATGATCGAATGAGCCACATGCGAAGTTTCTCCGGTTATTTGTTCTATTATAGCGAAGTCGAGAAAATGATACATCGTTCTTTTCTAATTCAGCGCTACTACGCTGAAAATGAGAAAGATATTACACTGAAATCGCAATACCCACTAGTACGATGTATATTTTTCCCATCTAAGCAGCGTATTAATTAAGTAAGCCTTCAGTTTTTTCTAAGGAGGGAGAAGCAAGCTGAATTTCCTTTTTTAACACAGCAGCAATTTATAATTTCCCATGTTGAATAAGATCAACTTCTTCTTCATGGCCTGAATCAGCTCAACCTTAAAGATTTGGAAAAAAAAACTTTGGTCTTAATTTAACTTGTTTTCTTGGAATGGATGTTTCTAGTATCCATCGGAACATTTTTAGTGCTTGGTTGATGGACATTCCCGTTTTTTTTTTTTCAATTCTGTCAGTTTTTCTTAATTTATTTTCTTTGGGGCTCCTGAGGTATTGATTAAATGACTTGAAACGTCTAGCCCCTCCCCCTTTTTCATACTCTTTACTGTAAAAAGCCATGGAACCTTTGTGAAAATTAATTTCTTGCGTTATATCTGTTTGCACTCTTCAATGAACCAACCCTTCCTAGAAATATATATCCCTTTCTAGAAAAACATGTTAAATACACCCGTGCTATTCATACCAGTGAAAGTAATCGACAAAAGTCAAGAAAACAAACAACATTACTTACCCATGTAAAAAAGAGTCCCACATATTGTGTTGGTCCGGTCACCTAGCTTCAGCCATTTTGAAAGTCCAAAGTCCACTATTTTTGCAGAACCATCTTGTTTTAAAACGATATTTTCAAGTTTGAGATCGCGATATATGACTCCAGCATTGTGTAAAAAATCTAAAAGGGCAGAATACATATTTTTCGAAATATATTTTGAACACATTCATGCAGAGTACAACAGAGATTACTTTTTCTGTAATTCTGTAAAAAAAAAAGTGTACGTTAGTTTTATTTATTTAGATCTATGATGTGTAGTCGTAAACATATAACATAGTCGCATAAGGAACATTAATTCCCAGAGAAATAAATAGCCCCATTTTCCTAAAGTTGGTCGGTTCTCTTGTGTGAAATTTTAAACCATACGGTTGTAAAGAACAAAAAGTTACATTCCATCTAATTAGTTCTGCTTCGTAGAATTTTGAAGCAGTAAAAAGAACAAAATATTTCGAGCCGTAAGCTTTTGTTTTTTTTTTTTTACAAAAACAATTACATTTTATTGTATTTTTACAAGAAAATATAAAACTGAAGAAATCATCAAAAACAGTTGGAGTAAATTCAAATAAACCGCAATGACATTCGACCAATTCATCAACATTGTGAGCCTCGGCCCTACTGGCAAATGTCATATCGCTAATGAAACACGGACTAGATCTCGCTATCGCTACTTTCTAGGGACCATCAAAAAATTTGGAAGTGTCGCTATTCCCTTCAATAGTCTAATTGTTCTGAGTAGGAATGAAATTTGAACCCTGAAGATGGAAAATAAGTGCAACTATCTCATATTCTAGGTTTGGTGCCTCTGATGCATCCCAAAGATAAAAAAAAAAACCAACCGTGTGACAAACAGTGGACATTGTCTGTCATGAGTCAACCCCAAAATATCAGTCATCCCCATTGCAATTCCAGTGGGCTTTCCCAGTAGGCAAAGCTCACTTTAATTACCCTTACTACATGCCTATCTACCTTAGTTCTGCCTTAGGATGGATGATAGACTATCGATCAACAAATGAAACGACATCATTTTGTATAAAATTCTGAAAAGGGGTTATACCAGCTTTGCCTCTCACTGAGACTATCTGTCTAGGGTTTACTTCAATTAGCCATGGCTCTCAAGTCTTTCATCACTTCCACCAAGTTAATTTTAATTCAATAATCATCGGAAGAAACTGCAGCAAGTATACATGGCTTGGGTTTGTCAAAGGAATTACCTTGATCGTTTCTCTAAAATAGCACCTGCAGGAACGGTATCATTTTTTCTAGAGGATTTTTTTTCTTTTTTTGAAGAATTTAGATCGCCGTCCCACCAGCCGATGTCGTACAGAACAGCCGATGTCGAGCCCTGGTTCACTATCTGTCAAAAGGAGTTGCCCAAATACGTTCCATGAGGATAGACATTAAGCGAGTATTTGCAGTAATAATCAACAGCTGAATGAATCAGATTACTGAATGAATACAAACTGTGTTTGCACAAACAGGCCATCCAAAATAAAATCCATCTTCAACGCCATCGTTGGAAACAACCACACAGGACACGAAGAAGAAATGGGCAAATTTGAACATGGAAAAATGAACAGAAGAGGAGAACGCCTTATCGAATTCTGCAGAGACAGCGATTTAGTCATTGCAAACATACTGTTCAAGCACAGACCTTGCCGTAAGACATCCTGGACCGCACCGGATGAAAAAACTAAAAACTTAATAGACTACATCCTCGTGTCTAGACGTTGGAAAACGTCCATCCTAAACTCGGTCACGCTAGCTGGTGGCAACTTTGACAGCGACCACTCGCTTGTCATGTCTAGGTTCAAAACCAGACTTAAAAAAGCACCAAAGTTGTCTAAGAAAATCCGCAAATTTCGAGTAGATCTCCTAAAAGACGAGAACACACTCATGTCCTACATCACCACTCTATCCGAAAAAATTTCAGAGCTCATGTCGAGCTCTTCACCTATCCTGTCTAAGGAAGATATAGACAACCTGGTGACTAGCAGCACAAATATCATATATGATATTTGTCACTCATTCCACACTGGGTACCCAAAAAAACAATCAGAAACATTGGGTAACTGACGAAATTATCTCCCTCTTCGACGAAAAGCGCCAACTCACGAACAAGCAAGATAAAGAAAGTAGAGACCAATACAAGCAATTCAAACGGGTTGTAGAGAAATCCATCAGACGTGCTCATCGCGCTTTTATTAAAGAAAAGTGCGATCAATGTGAATCGGCCTTCAAGAAAGGAGACCCCCACTTCATGTATACAAGAGTGCGGGAATTGGCCAATAAGAAGGACATCAAAGCGTGTTCCCTTCTCGAAGAACATGGAAACCAAATACAATCCACAGACGGAATCCGTTTTCGATGGAAATACCATTTTAAAAATAAACTGAATTTGGCCATCCACCCAGACCCAACAATTCTCGACAGCTTCCCCGTAACCTCTACAGGCCCAAGTCCTCCCCCTCTTCGCTCTTGAATAGAAGCAGCTATCAGAGATTTGAGAACAAACAAAGCTGCCGGCTCCGATGGCATACAGCCTGAACTACTGAAAGTAAACTGCGAACCACTCCTTGAACTTTAACAAAAAAATTGCAACAGCTTCTTGGGAAAAAAGTCACTACCTCTCACCCTGGTGCGAAGCCACGATAGTCCCCCTGCATAAGAAAGGCTCTAAAGCCGTCTGCGACAACTACCGCCCAATAAGTCTTACCAGCCACGTCATAATAATCCTCACAAGTGTCATGCTCGGGCGTATACGAGCCATTCCCTCAATGGTCATTCCGGAATACCAAGCCGACTTCCGACCTAATAGATCAACAATTGATCAGATATTCACTGTCCGGCAGATCATGAAAAAGTATAGCACACTTGGCCGCAGCATCTACCACCTTTTCATAGACTTTAAACACACTTTCAATCTCATATGGAGAGAAGGTCTATGGCACATCCTTCTTCACTTTGGCATCCCACCCGACCTGATCTCACTGATCAAAGACATGTATAAGAAGTTCAGAAGCCGCGTCACGACTGAAGAAGGACTTACCGAGAGCTTCAAAACCTCTACCGGAGTGCTTCAAGGTTGCGTACTATCAACGGAGCTGTTCAATCTCTTCCTATCTGCAGCCCTTTCACTCACAGACAACCCACCCGGCGTCCTTGTCGGAGGAGTGGTGATAGACAAACCAGCATATGCCGATGACATAGAACTAATAGCCGAGTCCCTTCAAGATCTACAATCCCAGGCTAACAGCGTTCACTAGTCTACCAACCTCTTTGGGATGGCCATCAACACCTCAAAAATGAAAGCCATGCGCTGCTCACGCAAGCTCGATTCACAGGTAAATCTCAACCTTCAGCTTGGTGGAGATACCATTGAGTGGCTGGAAGACTTCACCTACATTGGGAGCTTACTTACTTCTGATAACAACCAACTCAAAGACATCAAGAGACACCTGACACTTGCGAAATTCAGTTTTAAAGCTCTGATGCCCATCTGGAGGAATAAGAACTTAACAACAATTCTGAAAACGAGACTCTTCTACTCCCTCATTATTTCGATCGTCATCTATGCCTGTGAATCCTGGACACTTAAAACAGACGATGAATGTCGCCTAGCTGCCTTTGAAACCAAATCTCTATGACGCATCGCTGGTATAACCTACAACGACAGAATCTCCAACTCCAAGCTTTTAAATAATCTGAAAGTCAAATTCACAATACTGGAAAAAATAAAACTACAACAACTCAAATGGCTTGGACATTTCCAACGCATGGCTAGCACTCGTCTCCCGAAGATAGCCTTCGATGGACGAGTACACTGTTCTCGCCCCAGAGGTCGTCCTGCGAAGAGACGGAAATATAACTTCTCAACCTACAATCTGCTATCTCATAGTCTACCTATTCGTACTCCTTATCATGCCCTAGATAGGCTATAAATATATCTCCTTATCAAACATGGAGGGAGCTACATTAACCGGAAATACCCCCGCACTTAAACCCCCCTCAATTTCACTTTCCACGAGGCTCGTACAGAGACTGTCACAGAATTCCGAAGGCAGCGACCATACGTTCTCAATGTAGGCCCATGTCGTACTTTATAGTGCCGGTATGTGAACCTAGAAAATATTAAGAGCTTATTAGCTCATTGAAACCCTTTTGATTTCATCCTGTTCAAGAATTTATATTAGTCTGAAAGTTTTTTCAGTGGGCAATGTGACCCTTCGGCTGTATTGAGACCACAGTACAAACTAAAGGTTTCAATGACCAAAAGTAATTCTATGCACGGACCCCCAAAGTGACTCTTCAGACCCATTGAGCCACCACCACGAGCTATAGACTCAATGATCAGAAATTAGCACATAAATGTGGGTAAGTTGTCTCTCTCTTTTCGTTTCAGGTATCATAATTCTCTAAAGAGTCTTAAAAACGTATTGAGGGGGAGTTGGTGCCCATTGCTACTGCATACTCGCCAAAGAAATCAGCCAGCATATCGAATGAGCTCTTTTGAAGTTTTAAGACGATGCTTTCTATAAAAACCTTATATGCCCTCAGGGTATAACTTACAACCGGCTATCTAAAAATTTTGATTAGATTTGTTTGGGGAAAGGGTGGGCATGAGAGGGGGTTTAGTTGCCCTCCAATCACTTTCGACTATTAAAAAGGGCACTAGCCATTAAAATTTCCAATTGAATGAGCCCTTTTTGAATTTTCTACGACAAAGCTTTCTATAAAAAACCTTATATTCCCCACAGGGTTGTAAGGGAATAACTTACAACCCTTGCCCAGAGGGATCTGGGGGGAGTGTCCTCCTCAAAAACATAATTTCTATCTGGAAATCAACTACGTTGAACAAATTGGCTATCTCAAAATTATGATTGGATGCGTTAAGGGATATGGTGGGCGTGGATTGGGTGTTAGTTGCCTTCCAATTACTTTCTACTATTACAAAGGGCACTAGCCATTCCAATTTTCAATCGAATGAGCCCATTCCAAAGTTTCTACGACAACTCCTTTGATACGAAGTGCCCTGGTCTAAGGAAAAAAAATAATACATTGTGCCAACATCGTTCTTTACTTAGGCAGCACGATTGCGCTGTCTATCATTAACTAAGGAGTAATAGCTTATGTTAAATACTTAAAATGGAAGTAGTCAGAATTAGGTGGCTTCTCCCACGAGTCGAAGATTATGATTAACGATAAGTCCCTAGTCTGATTGGAAAAACATTTCTAAATTGCGATTCACTTGTAATATCATAGTGTTCAAATTTAGTAGCTGGTACGAATGCTCCCACTATGCAATTAACGCAAGACCGGGTGTTCACTGGAAACGAAGCCTGTACATGATGGAAGGTTTAACTAAGGGTTTAACCCGGCATACCTGTTTATGTCTTTTTTACCAACCAGCTAGAATATTCTTGAAAGCGGTTTAATGGGGAGACGCGAATTTCATGATAAAAAAGAGATAAATGTATTGGCGATTAAAAGTAATTTGTGAGTGAGGGGGGTTGGGGTTTTAGCTGTTAATCCGACATAGAGATTTATAGTAGCTCAATTTTGAGTATGGCGCACCTTTTTTGGGTGGGGTAAGGGGGGTATATAGATAAAGGTTTACCTGTTGGTATCTTTAAGACATATCCATTGTAGAAAATTGAGTTGTATCACATTCCAGATCTAATACAGGAATGATGGGGGATTTCGTTCAATACCCATTTTTATACCCCCCCCCCAGGGGCAAAGGGAATTAATAGCAGAATAACAGAAAAAAATAGCAGATCACGTGACGCTTCTTTTTCCTAGAAAAAGCGGGATACTTTATGTTTACTAACAAGCCTTTGTTCCTAGGAAAATCAATTATGTCTAGACTCTGTGACGGTTGTCCTCATAGAAAATGGCAGATAATTTCATTATTTGCTGATGCGAAATGACCTTGTGTGGTGAAACCCAAAAATATTGGGTTATGTAAGAACCATGTAATTACTTGACGGGTCCTGAAGGTTCTTTCCTAGCCCTCGTAGGTTTTTAAGTAACAAAAACCTGCATCTTTTAGAAACCATTCCCTATACGTAATTAACAACTATATCTCTTGGAAAACAGTTCCTATGACGTAACAAGCACATGCGTCTTGAAGAAGTTTCAAAAAAGTGTCGGGACTGTGATCCAAAGGGATAGCGCTGCGGGCGGACCTTAAAAGCCTACACTACTAATAAATGAAACTCAAAACGAACAGAAATTATAATAAATGACCGATTCAAACTCAAAGAGAGCAAAAACTAACCTGAGTAGGGCTGACAACCATCATGCCTACTCAAGATAAAAACACAATTTGCGCTTTAATGAAAAAAAAAAATGACCGTGGATTGTCAGTTTAATATACCTAGTATATATACTGATATGTATTCCTTGAAGTTTTAATAATTTTTCATTTATTGAAGTAAAAAAATGAAAACATTTTAAATGTATTTGTTTTCAGTAGAGTGCAAATTATGTTCTGGTATTGAGAAGGCAGAAAAAGTAACAGTAGCAG
>JAQQPU010003671.1:32684-47870 GCA_029168905.1 Artemia sp. Kazakhstan ARC1039 | reverse complement strand
TTTCTTTTAATTGTTAAGGTGGTGGGACAAAAACTTCTTCTTTTGCCTCGGCTTATCTTTTGTCCATATGAAAGAAAAATATCACCCAGCTTTTTTTTCTTTTAATTATTCAGGTGGTGGGAAAAAAACTTCCTTTTCTTCCGAAGATTTATCTAGTCCAGGTTTTAGATTTTCAAAGGTATGGTAGGCATTGATTACTACCTTTGCTTCTTTTGATTGTTCAGGAGGTGGGACAAAAATCTCTTTTTTTGCCTCGGCTTGTCTTTTGTCATTATGTAAGACATATCACCGAACCTTTGTTTCTTTTAATTGTTCAAGTGGTGGGACAAAAACTTCTTTTTCTTCCAATGACTTATCTAGTCCAGGTTTTGATTTTCACAGGAATGGTAGGCATTAATGAGCTTATCCATTTTAAAATCCAAAACCCAATCAACATCGCTATCATTTTCAATTTCTATATAAAACCCAAATTAAGGCTCTTAACGAATTTTTTCAGCAAGAGTCCAAGAATATCCCAAAATACCAATTTTCCCCAAAAAAATATGGAGCCATTTTCGAGAAAAAAAATTTTATATTGCAGTCTATTGAAATGTTTTTTATTGCTACAGCCAGTCCGATTTCTAATAACGATTTCTACTGTGGTAAAGTTGTTTTAAGTTGTTATGTTAGGTTGTGGCTGTTGCTTTATTTCTCCCTTTAAAGGGGAGATACTTGTGGTCCTAAGGTAAATAAACTTTAGTAACGTGCCTTAGGCTATGACCTGACAAATGGGGCGGAGCAGCTGGAAATATTCGAAGGACTAAATTAAGATTGCAGTGAGGTTGGCTATAACACAATACTTTTATTCAGCTAACACACAACGGTACAGATCTGATAACATATATATGCCGCTAGGACTGGTTGCCCTAGGGAGTCAACAGGTATAAGAAATCTACAACATAGTTCAATACAATAAGATACTTAAACACTTACAATAATCCAACAATATTCCAAGGTATTCCTAAAATCGACTGACCAGAGGTCAATCCGGCATAAAATTAGTACAAGGCTCCCCGTTCCAATAAAATGTATCTCTTATACATTTCATCAACGACAGCTTATCGGGCCCATTGACGCACATAACAAGGAAGTGGTGATTTCTCAATTTCCTATTAAGCATACACTTACCAGGTTGTGTTCTTTAACTTAATTAAAGGTGGTATTTGAAACTTGTATTTGCGTCTTAATGTTTTTATTAAAATGCCAAATTTGACTTAATTAGATACTTCACCACAATACTTCCAACTTTGAGAAGAGTTGCCCCTACTCTCAATATTTTACTTTTAAAACTTCTTAATTGTTTTACATGGTTTAATGCCATTTTTGGATCATTCTGTGTATATACCGTCAATGGGTTTCTTTAGGGCCATGTTTACGGCCAAATATAAGTCATGTCCTTTCTTCCAAGTATATCAGTTTTTTGGAATTTCTCCTTGTAATTCTCTTTTATCTCTTTTTCTTTTTGTCTTTAAGACTATAAAATTCTCTTTTCACCCTCATTCTTATAGGCATCTTCTATTTTAGTTTGACCCACACTGGCTTAAGTATTATATTAGTGTTTTGCTTAAATTAGATTTAAAGTTGTATTATAAACTATTTGATTAATTGAGTTTAAATTTAATTCCCATTAATAATTTAATTTATCTGGGTGATGTGGTTGATTTATACGGTTTAGAAATGCCCTGGATAAATTTTGCATAACAATTTTGGTTTTTAAACCTTTGCTTGTTTACGCTACTAAAATAGTTTTCAAAATATTACTTTTCCTTATTTCTATGACACCATTTTTTTTTAGTGGCCCTAAGTGATTAAAAATATAATTTATTTTAACACTTGAATTGTTTTACTCTAGTGTTACAGGTTGTTTCCCAAATAACTGGTAAGGTTGATAAGCCATGTCAAATCTTTGAGAAGCAAAATACGTTTTTTTTATTAAATATAATTTGTTAGATTTGATCCTGTTTCAAATTATTTTAGTCCCAAAAAGCTTGTTAAACTTAGGGTATTCATGAAAACCTCATTTTAGTGTACTATGTTGAGGTTAATTTAATACGCTTATATTAGAACAGCACACTACGGCCCTCCAAAGGTAAAAGCACGTATATACACAAAAAGTCACTTTCCGAGTTATATATGCCACTGGATTTAGCTCGACGAGCTGAATCGCAGGGTGTATGCGAGAATATCCTAACGCGATCTCCTGCAAAGTTGTCCCTGCCAAAAACGTGTATCTGCAGCATTTTATCCCGTCTGTCTAAGGTAAAAACACGCATCTGCTATATACACTTTTTTACTGGTGGACTCTAGCGCGCAGCGTCACGGCTCCGCATATACGGGATTTTTACTTTTGGCACCCAGACATATTTTTGTTTATACATGTTGTTAAACTACGATTTTTTATCACTTTATCAGCAAGTATAGGTAACTTAGCAGCAACATAAATGTAAATAAAAGATGTCTTGGCCAGAGTCTAGGGGTCTGAAAAGTCTAAAATTGACCTTGGAGATAATGAAAAAGCAACAGTGAGTACAACTTAGAAGTATCTATTCATGTATGTACAGGCTCTTTGTGTGTTATATGTACTAACTGTTGGAAATTTATTGTTCACTGAGTTTCATTTGATCGGGTAGGCTACACTGGAAGCTAGAGTATATCATAGGAGGTACTTGTGTGTTTCCAACTATGTCTAAGCCTACATTTACTACACATAACCTACACTATGCAACCTAAGATAGCTAAGAAATGCACTAATAATTGCAAATTGTTTGATCATGAAGACATGAAAAAGTTTTATGACAGGTTTTGGAGAATGAGCTATGAAGAAAGGGGTAAATGGTTAGTTACGCTGTTATGCTTTCTTTCAGTCGCCCGAAGAGTTGCAAAATGTGTAGAAAAGTTCCAAAAGAACTCTACTGTGATTTATTTTCTTCCTAAAAATACAGCAGAAGATCTAAGTGCCACCCCTAAAATTGAAAGTATTAGGGTTTACAAGTCCAAGTTCCTTGCCACCTTTGGATTAGTAAAAACAGAATGTGTCATTTTCTCCATAAAAAATACCTTGCGCATGATGAACTAGGTACAATGGTGATGGTGACAGAAAATCGTGGCAATAAGTACAGGAAACCTGGAATCAAAATTGACAGACAAGTGATAGTACACCACAGAAAAAGTTTCCATCCAGGTATACCGCACTACCGTCGCTCGCATGCACCTGACATGAGGTACCTTCCAAGTATTTCCAGCTTAAGAACCCTGGTGTTAAGATTTCAGAGGAGACGTATAGAAAAATACTGAAGGAGGAAAATGTATCCCTCTGTTTACCTCAGAGTGATAGTTGTGATATTAGTCTTCTTTTAAAGGACAAGGTTGAGTAAGATCTTGCATCTGATACAAAAAAGGAAGACTACACAAAACACAGAGCTCTAGTTGATGCTCTGAGGCGAGAAATTGAAAAAGACAGAACTGAAACGGAGACAAGGGTCTATACTAAGGATTTGCAGAAGGTGCTTTTTTGCCAATTATGCATAGCAGAAAAGAGGCATTTTTCTTGTCGCGCCTTCCCTGTTCCAATGAAACTTTTGCCCCATTCGAACCTAGAATCCTAATTTGTGTTTCTTGTGGAATGAGGCTTTGCAAGGACGTGATGCACCCGATATTGGTAGCTCGTATCACTAGGTCGTCAGGAGGAACCGTGACAGGAAGAGATTTTTGTTCTATACCGATAATTGTTTTGTACAGAATAAAAATTGGACCCTTTACAGTGAGTTTCTGACACTTGTAAATTCGGAAGGTGGGCCTGATAGCATCGTCATCAAATATCTGGTGAAGGGTCACACGCATATGGCTGCATATTCTATGCATGGATCCATAGAGTCCAAGCTTCGAAATAGAGACGTTCTGGACTTCGATGACCTGTGTGACCTTTTTGAAAAAAAACAGGAGACATGTCAAAGCTGTGAGGATGTACTTAGACTATTTTCGACAGTGGAGTTTCATCAGATCTCCATCAGATCCCGGATGATGAAAAAGGTTGAAGTCAAGATCGAACAATTTTCTCAAGTGAGATTTGAGCATGGTGAATCATCTCTGTTGTACAAGACCTCGCCAGATAGCCAAGAAAAGTCGATAGATTTTGTGCTGAAAAAGCATGTCAAAGTGATCGAAGAGGGTAAGCATCCTTTTGCTGAAAAGGAAAACGGAGTGAGAGGGATGAAACCTCGGAAAAAGCTGCGATTTTGGCAAATCTTACGCCTTTAATGCCAGAGAACCAAAGAATTTTTTGGAAAGACATCTGACATCAGTTCCGTTGACCTACTGAAGAGTGTATGTTACTGACTGATTTTTTTGTATTCCGAAGATAATTTTCCTCTTACTCTCTGAAAAAATAACTGAATCTTTAAATTTTTTTTCAAAGGTAAAAATGTGTATTCACGGATATACGTGTTTTTATCTTAGACAGGTTCATACAAGAACAAGAAAAACGCCAATGGTAAAAACGCGTACATGACATATAGCAGTGTTAGCGAAGTCTGGCATTTTTTTAGTTACGTAATCGGAAAGAACACTATCTAAAACCCGTCCTAACAAGCTTTCAATCAATCAATCAATCAATTTATTCAATCAATAAACTCAACAAAATACATTTCAATATAAACTCCCCCGTAAGGCTCTATGGCCAGGAAAAAACAGGGGAGAAACAAAAATGAAACAAATACAGAAAAAACTAAAACATTTTCAACATCATACATTCACACCTTTAAGAGACTCAACACAAGAAAGAAAAAAAATAAATAAATCCATAAATAAAAAAAAATCATAAAATAGGCTACAATGATCCACATAAAAATAAAGAAGCAAAAAAAATCCAAAAATCAGAAACTAAGCAGGGAACTAACAAGCAATCAATTTATTCTGCGTGGATCACCCTATGATCAATCAATCAATCATTTTATTCAACCAATAAATTTACGACATAAACATATCAATATAGAACCCCTCGTAAGGTTCTATGACCAGGAAAAAAACAGGGGAAAAACAGAAATGGCATAAATACTATAAAAAAAAAAGTATTTTCAATATAATGCATTGCATTTCAACCTTTTAAAGACACAACACACACAAAACAAAGAAGATAAAAAACAACAATTAAAAAACCCAAATAAAAAGTGATTTTATGAGACCCCCCCCCCAAACAAACAAAAAAAAGATGTAGGACAATCCAATAAATTAAACCAAATTCTAAATATATATTTGAAACCAAACCACAAAAAATATTAGACAAACTCAGTACCCCTCATAACAAATGTTTCCAACCCAGGCTTGTGTCACCCCCCCCCCCCAATAATAATAATAAAATTAACAGAAATATATTTAAACATGAAAAATCAAGACATTAAAAAATTTCTTAAGATTCTTTTGAAAGTACCAAACGAGTGACATTCTTGAGCTGACTCAGGTAGGCTATTCCAAACGACATAACAAGCAGTTAATGGATTAAAGTCACACCTCACCGATGGAGTAAATAAAATATTAATATTCCTTGAATTGCGAAGATGATGCGAAGACCTATCAGTGACGAAAGAAGGAGTAGTTTGAAGGGCTGTGGGAACATCACCATGAATTTGATGAAAAGTGAAACCCGTGCACGAAAGAATGTAGAGAGACTGCAAATCAAGTATAGGCTAGTTGGGTTAGTTTTAGTACAAATAGTTTCCTGTATAAGCCTTCTTGCCTTATCATATAACTTAAAAAGTGGTTTCAAAAAAGAAGAGAAAGTTGACATCCATATTGTAGCGCAATAAGAGACATAGGACTGAACTAAGCAATGGAACAGAATTTTTAAAACTGATCCAGGAAAAATGTGTTTTAACTTCCTCGAAATTCAAAGACTCCTTGAGATCTTCATATTAATTAGTCCAATATGATGCTTGACTGAAAGGTTTTCATCGAGAAGAATACCGAGAAATCGGATTTATCGTTCCTTAGGTCTACTGAGAAAGCCCCTTGAAAGCTGGATATTAGATAACTCAGGGCACGCCAGAGAAATACGGGAAAAGATTACGACTCTCTCAAAAAGGTCAACTAATTTGGGAAGCATTTCAGACTCAGTTCCTACTACAGTACCAATGGTACTGTCATCAGCGAAAGCAATGAGAGTGCCCACATCCTGCGAAAACGATGGATTTTTTTTAGCATTGAAAGATTCAGGATGACATAGACGACAGAAAACTGTAGGTTTTTGATTCATAACCACAACTATAAGGTCATTAACATAAACTAAAATAAGAAACGGTCCAAGAACAGAACCTTGAGGAACACCAAACTCAACTTCAGACGAAAAGTGGGAAAGGGAATCTACGGAGATAGTTCTACCTGAAAAATAGGAATCAAACCAAGCATGAGCCTGTCCTCTTACACCATTGTGTGATATCTTATACAGCAGAATCTCATGAGTTAAAGAGTCAAAAGCCTTACGGACATCTAGGAATATAGCTGCAGGAATCAAACCAGAGTCAAGCGCGGTGTGGAAAAAATTTAAAATAGTTGCACACGCATTCTCCATAGAATGTTTAGCTCGGAAGCTAAACTGAAAATCATGAAAAAATCTTTTAGCCTCTAGAAAAGCAAGTAGACGGGAAAGCATTGTCTTTTCAAAAATTTTGTTAAAAACAGACAGCAAAGATATAGGACGATAATTGGCTGGGTCACTTCTTGGTCCACCTTTATATAAAACAATTACTCTAGCTCGCTTAAGAGAACTGGGGAAAATCCCATTTTCAAAAGAAAGATTTATAAGCTTTTTCAATGGAGAAATAATTGAAGGAAGAATGAACTTAACTACCATAGTTGGAATACAGTCAGGGCCAGACGACGAAGAACCCTTCAAGCTATTTACAATCCTGTCTACTTCAACATCAGAAGCCGGATATAACACCATCGATTTGAGACAAGGTGGACCAAGATAAGATTTGTAATCTGGTTGTGACTGTGAAGACCTGACTGAAGAAGCAGTGGTTTTCCCAATATTGGCAAAATATGATGTAAATGCTTGTTGAACAGATGGAATACCCTCAACAACCACATCACCAACTACTAGACTTAGAGGGATAGAAGAAGCGGGAGAAGAATGTTTGAGGACGGAATTGATCCCTTGCTAATTTTTTCGAATATCTTTCCCACAATCCGAGAATTTTTTGGAATAATAAAGGCATTTAGCTTTCCGGCATAAAGAATTGAAAATATTCCTGTAGAGTTTGAATTGCTGAAGACGTGCAGCATTCAAAGATGGCTTTGCTGACTTAAAAGCTTTCCAGAGATTATTTTTTCTTCTCCAACTCTTTAAAAGACCAGGGGTCATCCATGGGTTAAGAGGAATAGATCTTTTTGACTATGAAGTAGAGGAGGACAGAGCACATACGTCAAAAATAGACTCCTTCACTGACTCGTAAAAGTAGTCAAACTTTGAACAAAAATCATTATAGTCACCAAAAATATTCAATGTCTTCTCAGCTAAGTGGGATCTAAGGCGTATCAACTCATTCAAACCAAACCTAAAAGAAGCTGAAGCAGATGCTGGAGTGCCCTATTCAATGTTTTTTCAAGGATAAAACAGGAAAATACAGGAAAATGGTCTGAAATATCAGTCACTACAACAGAATTCCTAACCAAATTAAGAGACGAAAAAATTTTATCAATTAAAGACGCTGACGTATCAGTTACACGTGTTAGAATACAGGTTGTTGGTAGAACCCCAGCAGTGAGCATATCTGAGAGAAAATCCATCGTAGTAGAGGAAGCCATGTCAATTAGATTTAAGTTAAAGTCTCCCATTATTACAAGTTCACATGGACGTCTGCCAATTAAATCCAAGACCTCAAATAAATAAATAAAATCACAACAATCATACCAATACTGCAATACTGCAAGATACTAAACATATGAAAAAAAAAACTTATTTTTAAACACACTCGGCTAGAGTATGAATTTTTCTAGTGACAATCACCGTTAGGCCTTGCCAAAATTTGCCCACGATCAGTCCAAACATTTCTATGTCCAAATTTGTCCTTAGCGATATATATTATCTCACGTCGCCTCTTTGTCAATGCTTCCGATAGGAAAATTCCACTTGAAGCTAACCTGGCTTTTGCTTTGAAGACTTTCTTCGCTTTATCACTATTCACAAATTTAACTAAAACAGGAGGGAGTTTGTCGTTTAGGGAAGCATCGGTTAAAGCAGGAGATATTTTGAATCTGTAGATATTCCTAATTTGGGCAACATTAAATTCAGTCAGGTTCATTTTGTTTACGAAAACTTGCAGGATTGTTGATTGGAGGTCAGATCCAGACTGCTGCTTAACACCATGCTTAATTAGTGAATCAAGCAGCACTTCTTGTTCAAATGAATTTAGTTTCATCTCAATTTTCATGATTTTCTCATCTTGATTTATAATTTGGTTGCGAAGCGTTTTCAGCGACTGTTCCATTTTTTCAAATTTTGGTTGATAATCAAGAGTAATAGCGTCATATATTTGACAAATAATTTCGTGGGATGACTGGCTGAAAAAATCAGCATCCGAAAACCTTTCATTAACCTTCTTAGTTATATTTTGCATTAACTCTCGTTTAGTTTTTTCCAGGTTAAGTTCCGTAGAAGTGACTTTATCCATCAACGAAGCACATTCTCCCGTATTAGATTCCTTAATTGTTAATGCATGATATGCCTTGGAAAGGGATTTAAAAATATCGGGCGAATTCTTCAATTCCTCAAATGCAGCCTTTACACCTGCAGTATGTTTTGTTGAAGTTCGGCTAACGCTTGGATTATATTCTAACAAGTTGGCTTCAACAAGTCTGTATTCATCATGTGTACCATAGCAAAATACCAAATATGATGGCTTTCCTTTGCTATCCTTGGATACTTTTAGTATTTTTACTGGCCAATGAGATAATTTTTTGAAGTTAGCGATATCTAACTCTTTAAATGCAGGCATTTCCTATTAAGGAGAGGACAAAAGTAAAAGCAACTTATCTTTATGTAAGTTAAGAACCTTAATGAAAAATTTTGTTGAAATAATGCTCCAAATATTCCATAGTATATATCCAAAATATTCTATATAATCCGCTAATATCAGTCTATTTCAATACCAATTAGTCTGGCACCAAAGGTGAACACAGATCAATTTGCTCACAGTATGCTTATTCAAGAAAAGTTAATTGCGTAACAAATTTCACCTGTGTTTTAATCCGTTTTGTTGAAGCAACCAGTTCTTTATTGTTCAGAGACTATAAAATATCCTTTTTCAAGCTAGGTGTTCACTGAATGAATGCTAGTGAAATACTGAAATCCTGTTTTCACTTAAATCCTGTGTCTAATTTTGCGCAACAGGTGGGAAAAGTATCGCAAAACTTGAGAAACTTTGAAGACATTTTTCTCAGAATAATGAAAAGTGTATATACGCGCTTTTAACTTTGGAGGGCTGACTAATTAGTAAGCCTCTCTGAAGTCTTGTTTCAACTTGGCATCTTAAAGGCATAAATATCTCATATTTTACGGACAAATCAGAAAGAAAACCTGCCAAATAACCAAAGGCAAATAATTTTGACCGATAAATTACTTTGCAATGTTTGACCTGATTTCCCCTTCGACACCAAACGAAAACAGGGCTTAACGGTCCCAGGTAATGGGGAAACAGGGTACAAACAAATTTGAGCGTATATACCATCTAAGAGATATGACATTTTAGAACTAGATGGCAGTTAATTAAACGAGAATAGCGAAAATTTTAAAACAGAAAAATTAAATAGGCCTTAAAATGATTGTAAGAAGGCTCTTGAGAAGTTGTCTAACTTCTCAGTTTTCTGAGGTGCCATTTGCCACCTCCCTTAAGGTATTTATTAAATTTTTTCCCTTCATCATTTCTCAAAGCAATACTTGATTTCTAGAATATCGTTTTTACTCCCAGTCTGTATCCTCCCATAAAAATGAAGGTTGCAAACCTTAACTATGTAACTCTTTGTGTTTTCATCCTTACTCTCCTATCCTTAGAAACTCTTCTTAATTGTTCTATAAGTATATTTGTTGGAACATTCTCCTATCAGAATAGCCTAGTTATATTATGCCTATAATAAGAAATCTTGCATTAGTGTTTTGCCATCTCCAGTTTACAGTTAAGCTTACTTACTCAGAAGGAAAGAATATAATTCTGGAAACAATTTCAAAAATACTTCAACTACTCATATCATTCATAGAAGCCCTTTTACTTACACTACTCCTGTCAACCCCTCTCCCTAATGTCAAGTTTACAGCCCAAATTATATAATTTACATGTATTTTGCCATACATCACCCTTTTCTTTGAATAAATTCAACAGTTAAGAAGCAACATTATGCAATTTGGGCTATAGCCTATGTTTACAAATTAATGGAAAGGGGGTAAGTATTTTAGAATTCCTTAAGTTTTTTTTTTCAAAATTATATAGTGTTTCCTTCTAAGTTGGCCTAACTGTAAACTAGTATCCTTCTTTTAATAATACTGCAAAGCTGTTTTTGAAATTTAACTTTGTTTAGTTGGTTAAAATTCCTTTTGAAGAGATAAATTTATAGGTTAGTTTTTTACATTACTTTTGTAGACATGGTCAAAATGTACACAATTCCATAACTAACAGGAACAAGGTCAAGACATTGCTCAATTCATTTTTGTATCTCTTTTCCAAATATAATAATTGATTTATTTGCAAATGCATCCTCTCCCTGATGGCCCCATATATAGCCTAAGGAATATATAAAAATTAGAAGAGCAAACTAGAACAGGCAAATTTTCAGTGTAGCAGCTCTCTAGAAGAAGACATGCTATAGCAAAAACAGAGCCATTTTTAATTTGCTTATTTTGTGCTCTTTCTTATGGTTAAAGTTACATTTGTGATAATTCTCTCTCATCCCCCTGATGTCCCATGATGGTCTCATCCCCCTGGTGGTCCTGTGTACAGGCCATCAAGCTAAACAAAACAATGAAATTTTTACTTTATAATATTTGGATAATTATGTTAATCAGATTATCATGTTTCCTTCTATTATCATTCATATTTTAGATTGGTTTAGAATAGACAGCCCACTATAGCCCCCCCAAAAAAAATTTCACAATAGCACAACTACTTTCTTGTTTAATATTTTACAGCAAATGCTTATGAATTAGCAGCAATTGAGGAGTCTTGCTGTTCTTAAAAATTGCACCTTATGAATATATATACTGCTAGTAACAACTTGCTGCAGCATCAAGCCACCTTAGGTCAATAGAGCTTTGCATACTCCTTATTAATTTAAAAAAAAAAAGTTTTTCTGAGGGAAGTAAAGAGCAAAGTTGAAACTCAAAATGAACAAAAATTATTATTTCATGGCCTATCTAACATATATTAATAAAACTAGTACAAATAAACCAACTAATTATGTCTCCCTATGCTTTTAGGATCAGGGGCAATTCTCCAGCATTTTATTGGGGGGGGGGGGGGTGGCAAGAGGGGTCCATATCTGGATAGTCAAAGGACATGGGATATATAATATTTTTTTCTCAACATTATTGAGGGGGGCAACTGCCCCCCTTGCCACACCCAAACAACGCCCCTGTTTAGGATTATACAAAACGAGCACTTTACTGAAAACACAAAATAATCTAGGAGTTTTGGTGCAGTAAAAGCAAACCAATTAAGTTCATTATTTATAGAATAAAAATATTATCAATCCCTTTTAGGATCAATTCCTTTTAAGATAAAGCAACAATCCATTTTAGGATTTAACTTTTTTTTTTTTTAATTTGGTATCACTTCTGCACAATGGCTCAGTTTAATGACTGGCTCCTGTTTTGGTTCTGAAAAGGACAATCTGTCATGATTAGTTTGTATGCAAGTTCAAAGTAAGGCTATCTTGATAGTATTAGGACTGTAGACTAGCTTTAGAATTTGTATCATAGCTTCAGATTCATTCTTGTATAGAGAGAAATAATTGGATTTCCAGAGTTCATATTATGTCTTATTTGATCTCCATTTCAAGTGATGCTAAAGCATATTTCTTACAATTTAAGACTGTATATTACCCACTATTGGTATTATAGCTGGTGAGAGCAAAATGCTGCTTGATAAATCAATCCAATATTTCTGTATGCTGTTCAATTACTTTGTGGTTATTAAAATATATTTAGTTTTATGCTTATGGTTTTAAAATAATTTAATTGCATACTGAAAGTTACCAATGTCACAACTGGTGTAAGACTGGAGAGCTTTATAGATTTGTTTAGTGTTGTCAGGCTGCATACTCACTTTTGACTCTAAAATCAATAATCCTGTTTTTTATACTTGACTTTTGTGTTTTCAGTAAAGCACTAGTTTTGTATAATCCTAAAAGTATAGGGAAACATAATTAGTTGGTTTATTTGTACTAGTTTTATTAATATATGTCAGATAGGCTGTGAAGTAATAATTTTTGTTTGTTTTAAGTTTCAACTTTGCTCTTTACTTTCCTTGGAAAAACTTTGTTTTTTTTTAAATTAGTCTTTGTTCATTTTATGATTAAAATTTAATGTAGAAACTACATTGCCATGATATTTTTCATTTATATGGAATATTGTATGTTTGTTTTAAGTTTTAATGGCACTCCTAAGTTTCAGTTGAAAACTTATTTTAATGTAGTTTCAATTATCACTGATCTAGGGGAGATAAGACACCTAAAAAATACTGAAAACAACCTTGACAGCTACAAAAAACTTTCAGTCTATAACATGAAGTTCATCATCCATACTTCACAAAACAATACATGTTTTTCAGGAACGTTTGTTTTTCAATGAACAAAAAACTGGTTTTACTCAGCCAACTTCCCCTCAAAAAGCCATAATGAAGACCAGGCTTGGTAAATCACGTACTGACTAGCCAAAACTAGAAGACTACTGTAACAGAAGAGAGCTGTTTAAGGACTCATTTAACAGCTTATATTTATGCCTAATCACTTTTTATAAATTTGACTTGATAGCACATTCCTATAAAGTGCACTTTTGGTTGTTTTTCCCATTTCGTTTAATGAAAAATGTATCTTTTCCAATGAAATGCCCCGAAAAATGTGCTTTTCGAAACCTAGGAAGGAGCGAAAAACTAAGGGGGCAAGAACATCCTTTCCCTGCAATTACCTCTGTTAGAACTAGGACACAGACTTCATTGCAGAGTGAAGTTTAAAGGTTCAATTCAAAACTGTTGATCATTCAAGCTTGGTTTTTGGTAGACTTTCAGTTGAAAAGTTTAGTTAAATTTTTTTTGTGATAATCTTTTGCTTTTAAGATAAGTAAGTGATTTATGAAATTTACTAAGAGGGTCTGGAGTGGGAGTATATATGAGGTGTATAATAAACCTCCAGTTAGGGGCTTTGGACCATAATTATTGCAATGGTACCATTTATGCTTCCAAACTCTTCCAATTAAGAAGTGGTGCCAAAAGTGCCATTTTTAGTGCTATATGGAACTTTTGGATTGTAAAATGGATAAAAAGCATGTAGATATGAGTAATAGGTTTAAAATGAGCAATTAAGCATCTCTCTATGATGTTTTGGTAGCACACTAGGCTTGTTAAAAAAAAAAGAAAAAAAACAGGAGACAGATCAGTGGTACCAATGAAAAAAGCGATTTTCCTTTTTGATTTCATTTTTTTTCAAGGAGGGGGACTGTAATTTCCCTGTACAAGGTTTTCGACCTTGCTGATTCCAAGGGTACACTTTTTATTTTGATCTGACACCATTTTTGAGGGGTTTAATTGCCATAAATTTGTTTTTGCAATAAACTTACTTTACAGAAACTAACAAAAAATGTATTTAAATAAAGCAATTGTAAAAGTTAAAAGATAATTTTTGTACATAAATTTCTACGTGTTCATTTTGCAGACGAGAAAGCTCAACTTATTTCAAAGTAAAAATATATTTCCTTATACCTTAAAGCACGTAGATATGAGAAATAGCTTTTGAATGGGCCATTAAGAATCTCTTTATGATGTTCTGGTAGCCTGCTAGACCTGTTGAAAAAAAAACAGGAGACAGATAAGTGCTACCAATGCAAAAATGTGATTTTCATTGTTGTTCAGGGAGGGGGACTGTAACTTGCCTGTACAAGGTTTTGACCATTTTGATTCCAATGGTACACTTTTTATTTGGATCTGAAGCCATTTTGAGGGGTTTGAGGCTTTTTTCGAAATCACCATAAATTTCATTTTGCAATAAACTTTTACTTTTAAGACAAGTCGAAATAATAGTTCACATTCCTGAGTCAGTGTTAGATGGGGATTTTTTTTTCACCAGGCAGTTTTTTTCAAAACGTGAATTTTAACTTTTGGTTACTATGGGATGTGGTTTGCTCTTTACTATGTTGCAGCTACTGCTGAAACCATGATACCTTGCCCAGATGTGCTTTAAAAAAATGAGCCTAGAAAATGTCTGAAAAAAAAACAGCGGATGCCAGTATTCCCGATATGATACATGCAATACCAATACGCACGATACCAATACCCGCGATATCGATACGCCCGATTCGACATACAGCCCTTCCCCAGGGACTATGGAGGGCCATATCATCATCAAAACCATATATATATATTGGACCTTTGAAGTATGTTAAAAAAATGGTCATCTCAAAATTTTTATAGGACTTGTTGGGGGGAGGGGGCTATTTCCCCTTTGATCTTTTCGGTCACTTAAAAAGGGCACTTACAAATTTAATTCCCTTTTGAATGAGCTATCACACACCTCTCTATGATGCTCTGGCCACCCCCTAGCCCTTCTAGAAAAAAAGGGAGACAGATCAGTGCTACCCATGTAAAAAAGTCATTTTCCTTGGTGTTCAAGGTGGGGGACTGTAAGTATCCTACAAAAGGTTTTCGACCATGCTGGTTCCAATGGTGCATTTTTTGCTTCGGTTTCATGCCATTTTCAAGGGGTTTAAGTCTCTTTTTTTAAATCACCATAAATTTCTTTTTGCAATAAACTTTTACTTCTAAGATTAACTGAAATAATAGTTACCATTCCTGATTCAGTGTCAAATGGCAATTTTTCCTCACTAGACAGTTTTTTAAAAAACGCGTTTTTAAGCTGCTGCTGCCACCATGATCCAACCCAATTTATTCAAAA
>JAQQPU010003671.1:4044-15406 GCA_029168905.1 Artemia sp. Kazakhstan ARC1039 | reverse complement strand
ATGTTTTCTGCTCGTTTTGAGTTTGACTCGGTTATTTATTGTAATTTCTGTTCGTTTTGGGTTTCCGTTTTAGGTTTCATTTATTTATTGATGCTAATTTGTGGTAGTTTTACGCTTGGTAGATTATTTTGTCCTATTTTTGCTCATTTTTGGTTTAATGGCGTCCTTTACTTTTCCTAGAAAAACTTATTTTGTGGAAACGTTTTTTTTTAGATAATTCTCAGTAATAAACGGAAATATATAGGGAGAAAAAGTTTTTCTAGTGTACATTTTCGGAGGAGGCGGGGTACACTGAATGTCATTTTATGTCTGAAATTCTTCTCACAAAGCGAAGTTTGGTCTCCTAGTATTAAAACTGATAACCATAGAAAAATAGTATAGGTTGATGCCGCTTAAATGTGCGAATAGCTTTGGAACCTTTCGAGTATGCTGAACAAATGACTATCTCAAAATTTTGATTGAACGATTTTTTGAGAAAAAAGAGAGGTTTGAGGGCGGCTGGTTGTCCCAATTCTTTTGCTCACATAAAAAAGGCACTAGAAATTTTAATTTCCGTTCAAATGAGCCCTCTTCCGATGTTTTAGGAGTATTGGTTCGATACGATCATCCCTGGGGAAAAATAAACACACATCCGTGATCTTTCTTCTGGCAAAAATTACATAATTCAACATTTTTTTGCAGATAAGAGCCCGAAACCTCTATAGAATAGGAAGTTATTCGTGCTTATTAGGCATTTCAATTACAAACAAGAGAATTTGGAGAATTATTGGAGTATCGATTAGATACTAGAAGTAAAAACTAAAACCATTAAACAAATCCCAGAGGAATTTACCCCACCCCCTTACTCCCTACCGACTTCAGTCATCAAACTGTTATTGACTGAACCTATCTATTTATATTACAAATCTTATCAGAGGCAACGCTATAGAGTTGCCTATAGTTAAGGCCATACGGCTCCAATGTTTGATCCTAATTTCTTTTTTCCCAGAGGCACTTCATATGCAAGGGGTCGTCGTATAAACTTCAAAGGGGGCTCATTCGATTGGAAATCGGGAGTTCTAGTGCCCTTTTTAAGGGTCAAAAGTAATTGGAAGGCAACTAACACCCTTTCCACGCCCACCATTTCCCCAAACACATCCGATAAAAATTTTGTTATAGCCATTTTGTTCTACATAGTTGATTTCCAGATTGAAATTATGTTTTTGAGGTGGACACTCCCCCCACAGCCCTCAGGGCAGGGGTTGTAAGTTATGCCCTGGGGGCATATAAGGGTTTTATAGAAAGCTTTGTCGTAGAAACTTCAAAAAGTACTCATTCGATTGGAAATTCAAAGGGCTAGTGTCCTTTTTAATAGTCGAAAGTGATTGGAGGGCAACTAACCCCCCTATCACGCCCACCTTTTCCCCAAACACATCTTATAAACTCGAGCTACAAATGAATAATCAGGTTAGACCCCGACGCCGCGCCGATGAGGGAAGACCGGTGGCGGCGGGGCCGCGTCGCGCCGCCGGTAAGATGTCGGCGGCGCGCTGCCGGTAAGATGTCGGCGGCGCGCTGCCGGTAAGATGTCGGCGGCGCACCGCCGGCCTGATCAATGTTGACCGCAAACAATAATGTTTTCATCAGTCTTTGTCAAATCACAGCTTAAATTTACAACAGATTCGAGCCTATTCATGAGTTCAAAAATTCATAAGTCGCTGGCTGGAAACTGGTCTTCTTCGTTATTCATCAAGAGAAGTAGAAATATGGTAGAAACGTAATGGCTGATGGCGTTTCAGAACCCTTGCATAATACGTGTAGTTGAAGTATCTATTAGTTATGTTTTCTTAACATAAATAATTATCAAAATTAGTAGTTTTTTTCATCGAGCAATACTGCATACAAAACTTCAAATACCGTATCACAAAATTCGTCAGTTATCTGGGTAAAAACTTTGAATATAACTTTGAACTTAGAAGCTTAATTTTTTCATAATGCCCTTTGCCTATATCTGTTTTGTCACCTTTAAAACAGTTGAAATGTGTGACTTTGTTATTGATTGTTTTTTTGCTCTTTTGGATTCTTAAAAAGACTTCTAGTATTAAAAACTGGTTTTTAATTACAAAAAAAAATGCATTTTAAAGCTTTTTGGCTTTTTTATAGAATATATGTCATGTAGGCTAAGGCTGAACTGCTGCTTTTTTATTACTTTTGGCTGCTCTTTTGGATATTATTTGTTTTTTTCTTTTGGGGATTCATTCCAAATTATAAATTGATAAATACCTAATATCAGTCAAATTGTAAACTGCATCTAAAAGGAGTAAATTTATCAAATTGAAAATATGTGATGAACTCTTCACATGAGAACACTTCAATTGCAATGAAACAAAAAACACTTAATGGTTTATTCGGTATGAAGAAAAATTAAATGCCAGCTATTTTCTGGTAAAAAATTAAAAACTCCGTTTTAAATGTAATTAAATGAAATAATATGCAGACTGAAGTAGCTCCAGGAAGATATTGAGATTTTCATGCCAGTTCGTCACTTTTAATCCAAGCAAAATGTTAGGACATTTAGTATCAGTTATTGAGTTTAAGCTTTGATTTCCAAATGCTCACAAAAGTTACCAAATTTAAGAAAGTCGTAACAATAAGTCGCCTGTGGTCAAAATACTCAGACTCCTCTTAGATTCCCACCCAGGCTCAAAGCTTCTGCTCTGGTCATTTCCATGGAAATCTCCAAAGAGTTTCTTTTTAAAATAGCTTTCAAGCGTAGTTAGGGGTATTTAGCCTTTTTTTGCTTTTCTTCAAAGCTTTGAAAAAAGTGTTATAATATTCCAAATGTTACATTTGTTATATTTGTGCATATTTTTGGTAAACATTTGTGGGGTGATCGAATTTTTTAAACCACTGTAGATACGTAAGAACGTTGCAACATCTAGTACCCTGAGGTCATAAGACTGTCAAAGACTCCTCCTTGAACCTCCCAAATTGAAAGCTTTTATTATGACCTGGCCTTTTAATGTAACTTGGGCACTGGACCAAGGGCGCCATTGTCACTCGAGCGCAACGTTAGGTGGGGATGTCGATATCGCTTTCGTCACACTAATTCGTTTTAGTGTGAATATGCCTGGTACTTATGAATGAATGTTTTCAAATTAAACCCGTTTCATCAATAAGAAAAAAAACGGATTGGACGCATATGTCCCTTTCCCTTTGGACGATAAAACCATGCAAGTGCTGTATCAAGTATAACTCACGAAAATCTTGTTAATTTTTGTCAACTTTTGAACGTTTTGGCATCCCTGCTTTCACTAAAAAAATAATTATCCTTTTGGCATCCCTGTTTTCAATAAAAAAAATAAGGTATTATCCCTTAAAAATGATAGCCCCCTACCCCCCTTCCCTATAGGCAATAATTTACAATTTATTTATGAGTAATATTTTTGAGGTAGCTTCCGAACAATTGAGTATTAAACATTCAGGCGTTCTAAAATTGAGTATTAAACATTAAGAAAATCTTATCTAAAAACAGCAAAAAAAAAATCTGCAAACTTACAATTCAGCTGTAGAAACAATCTGTCGGCTGATCCAATCCAACTGAAGGCTGAAACTGTATAGTAGTGAATTCGTTCTATAATTCTATTCAACTTGAAAATAAAATTCTTGACTACGAACGATGTTAGAAATAGCGATTGGGAAACTACGTCGAAATTATTTAAACTCATTTTATAAAGACGATATTGTTTTTTGTCAACATATGAAGAACTGTGTATATTGCAATATTTGCAATTGCATATTGCATCTGTCTGGTTTTTATGCAAAGTAACAAAAGACACGAAAATTAATGAACAAGAGAGTAGTGAAGAATTATGGTATGCAAAGTAATATTTGGCAGGGAAAGTCACTGGTGACAAATCGCTAGGGGTGGCACCGCGATTGCGTAATTTTCGGGGATTCGGGGAACCAAATTTTTTTTCGGGGTGACGCATAGATTTTCGGAGAAATGCCCGAAAATTCGGGGATAGTGCAAGCCCTGCTTGATTTCTAATCAGGAAAATCGAAATACTAAACCACACGAGAAGTAAAAGCTCCGACTTTGCGGTTGACGCAATAAAGAATTGCCGCAAAATTAATTTAAAGTCGACCGAACGCCGGCGGCGTTACGACACTTCGGCGGCGTTCGACCGGACCTCTCGTCGGCGGCGTTTGGTCGATCCGCCGGCGCGGCGCCGGGGTCTAAATCAGCTATTGAAATTTCTAGCAACAGCTATTTAATTTTACAAAAAAAGCTATCCGCTTAAAGAAAGAGCGAAAACAAACAACCAAACAAGAAAAGAAACACACAAAGAAAAAAATACCGACAGTACTTTCGATTGATTTCCAAAGATTGTTCGGCACTTGTCTAGAATCCCATAAGCACGCAAGAAGTGAAGTTTCGTTAATGGTAATGAAATAAAACAAAATAGGATGAAAATATAACAATTCAGAAACCAATTTGGGCTATATATTTGCACATTCGGTGGGTGGGGGTAAAGCATAGCTTATATTAAATACGTAACCTAACCAAACTTAACCCAACCTAGTTACCTTTTAGTCCCCCCAAACCCCAAAAAACTAAAGTTTAAATATAGTTTCCGAAGTGAGAAACCCTTTGTTTATACAGCGTCTCATATGAATTTCCGGGTAATGCCTATCTCATCTTCGCAATACAATTCTCGCGTCCTAACCGGATTCTAGACAAGTACCGATCGTTCTTTTCCGCCAGCCATCTAGGGCCAAACGAAAATCAGGTCCTCCCCGAATGAGGTTGGTGGAGGTTGTAAGGAAGAATTTAAGGGAAACAGGAACTTTTTGGGAGAGTGTAGAGGCAGGCCTTAAGTGGATCAAAAGGGGGAGGAGCGTGCGTAGTTTTGTTGGCCTCAAGCAGCTTGGTGCTGCAATGAGTTATTATTATTATTATGAGCAGTAATATTACATTGTAAAAGGTCCTTAGTATTTTCACCAGCAGGTAGTAAAAGTGGCTTTGAAAATTATACTGATTAAACTGTTCACGGTCATGAACTGTAAGTAAGGAGCGACACGGTTCAATAGTATCCAAAACTATAAAAAACGGAATTTTGAAATCAATAGATATTTAAAAGAATCGGTTTATTATGCTGGTTCCAAAAATTTAATATTCATAAAGCTTAATTTTACACATTAAAGGCTACGAGCCCGAGATAATTTAACTGATTTTCGCAAAGGGGGAAAAACCCTAAAAATCAAGAATTTTCATGTAAGCCACAATCTTAGATTCAGCGTATCAGAGAACCCTACTGTTGAGGTTTCAAGCTATCTGCAAAAAAAAAAATGGAATTTCGTTTGTTTGCTAGAAGAAAGATCACGGATGCGTATTTACTTTTTTTTCCAGGGGTGATCGTATCGAACCAATTTTCCTAGAACATCGGGAAAAGGCTTATTTGGACGGAAATTAAAAGTTCTGGTGCTCTTTTCAAGTGATTCAAAAGATTGGAGGGCAATTAGGCCCCCTATCACACCTTTTTTTCCCAAAAATTGTTCGATCAAAATTTTGAGATTTTATTGAGCCATTTTCTCTTATGTCCCGGACGTCCTCAAGGGTCGCGTTGGGGCCATCTCCTTCACACGTTCCTGGATTAGTTTCCTGTACAAAGCCCGGTCATCAGCTTGTCTCAGAAGGCATAAGAGGTCATCTCCGAAGTCGTCACGCCATCTCTTCCTAGGTCTTCCAGGTGGGCGGCTACCGTGGACCCTTCCTTCGAAGGCAACTTTTGGCAGGCGCGAATTCTCCATTCGCTGTATGTGGCCCAGCCACCTAAGTTGCTGCAGGCGCACTTTTTGGAGAATAGTAGTTTCCCGCTTCAGCTGCTTTCGAAGATCTTCGTTCGAGACTCTGTCTTGGTATATGATTCCGGCAATGCGTCGGAGGCATTTTGTCTCGAAAGTCGAAATTCTGCGTTCATCTTCGACTTTCAGTGTCCACGTTTCGCAGGCGTACATGGCAACAAGTATGATTAGAGAGTCGAAAAGTCGAAGTTTCAGTTGCATAGATAGGTGTTTATTTTTAAAGAGGGGGAGTAGCCTCTTGAAGCTTGTACTTCCTAGGGCAAGTCTTCGTTTTATGTCGTCGGAGCAGTTGTTGTCTGATGATATTAAGCTCCCTAGGTACACGAACTTGGTCACCGATTCGACTTCTTCGCCACTTACTACGACATGGACAGTGGATGGGTTTGGGTCTTTTGTGGTGCGCATCGCTTTGGTCTTCTTTGGGTTTATGAACATACCAAAGCTATTTGCGGCTGTTTCAAGTTCGGAGGCTTGGGCTTGTAGACTGGACTCAGTTTCTGCTAGCTTGTCGAGGTCGTCAGCATAAGCTAGGGTATCGATGTTTGTACCGTTAACGGTCACTCCTACATTGTTCTCAAGCAGGGACAGTATGGCATGTAAGAATAGCTTGAAAAGTTGCGGTGAAAGTATGCAACCTTGTAGCACGCCCGAAGTTGTAGCGAACTCTTCTGCTTGGCCTTCTGGGGTCTGAACACAGCTACGGTAATTGTCGTACATATTTTTGGCTATGTTGACTATATTTTCAGGAACGCCATAGTGGACTAGTATATGCCAAAGTCCATTTCGCCATACTAGATCAAAGGCCTGCTTAAAATCAATGAATAGTTGGAGGATTTCTTTGCCAAATTCAAGGTACCTTTCTGCGGGTTGCCTCACTACAAAGATCTGGTAGGTGGTAGACCGTCCAGGGCAAAAACCAGCCTGATAGTCGCCGATGATGTGGTCTGTTATGGCTCTGATTCGGTTTAGAAGGATCCTTGTTATGACTTTAGCTGGGTGACTTGTAAGGCTTATGGGCCGGTAATTCTCACAGTCGTTTTTAGGGCCTTTCTTGTGGAGCGGTAGGATGACTGCCTTCGCCCATGCTTTCGGGAAATGGCCTGTTGACCACACGGCGACAGCCACTTTGTGTAGTAGGTCCTCTAGTAGAGGAGACCCAACGTTAAGCAGCTCCGCAGGGATACCATCAGGGCCTGGGGCTTTATTTTTCTTGAGACTGTGAATGGCCTCTTTTACCTCACTAAGTAAAGGTGGGGGGGCTAGGGTCACATTCCTGCTTGGAAAATCCTGATAGCACATTAGGGTTGCAGGTAAGAAGCGGATTCAGTTTCTCTTCGAAATGGCTTTTCCATCTGTCTTTAATAGCCTTGCTGTCACTGAGGAGCTTACCGCCCTTGTCCAGGATGCTAGTAGCGATGGTGGACTTTATCGTGGAGAGTTCTTTGACTGTTTGTACATTCTGTGGTTGTTTCCTGATTTGAAATCCTTCTCGCAGGACTCGCACTTCTCCCGTATGTAATCTCTGAGGGCTGTCCGAATCTTTTTGTTTACTGTCCGCTGTATCCGCTTATACATGTCCCTACTTTCTCGGTCCTGCTTGTTACAAACCTGTCGCTTTTGGTCACAAAGATCTAGAATCTCATCTGTGATCCAGGGCTTCTCTGTTTTAGGTTTGTGGCCTAAGATTTCCTTAGCTGTATCTATGAGTGCTGTGTTCAGTTTCTCAACTAGGGCATCTAAGATGTCAGGGGTTATGGTCGACGGGAGTGACTCAAGTATAGGACCAAGACTTTCTTCTAGTGATTGCAGGAAAGTGGTGTGTGTGGTGGGTTCTTTCAGTTGATCGGTGCGGAGTCTTGGGATCTTATTTTTCTTTACAGGAAGGGTTTTCAGTCGGAGTTTTGCCAATGTGCTCATTACAAGGACATGATCTGAATCGAAATCTCCCCAGGCAAGGCGGTGGTATTTGTGACAGATGACTTCCACCGTTTTGAGATGAGGACATAATCAATCAGATTTGTCGTCTTTCCATCTGGGATATCCAAGTTGCCTTTCTTCTCTTTCTATGTTTGAACATTGAGTTCGTAACAAAGAGATCATTATCCCTGCAGAACTCAAGTAGACGCTCGCCACGTGCGTTTCGCCTCCCAAGACCGAATCTGCCTAAGACATCACTGTCAAGCTGTGTGGCTTCTCCGGCGATAGCATTGAAGTCACCCATTACTACGAGGAGATCTTTCTTTGGGACTTCATCAGTTAGAGACTGAAGTTGTTGATAGAAAGTGTCAACTTCTTCATCAGGTCTTGAGGAGTCGGGGGCGTACACTTAAATGGCGGTGATGTTTTGTACTTTCGCTTGCAGCCGAATCATCATAAGGCGCTCTGAGACTAACTTTGTGGCTATGAGTGCGCGCTTTGCTTTGCGGGTCAGGAGAAAGCCAACGCCTTGTCGGTGTTTGCCATCAGGTCTGCCAGAGTATGAAAGTATGATGTCGCCGCATCGTTGTTCTCCTGAACCAGGCAAGTGAATTTCCGAGAGGCCAATAACGTCCCATCTGTACCTCTCGAGCTCTTTGACAATTAGCTCTAGTTTCTCAGGCTTTGCCAAAGCTAGCACATTCAAAGTCCCCAGGTAGAACGGGGCTTTCTGTGTCAGAATAGGGGTTTCTCCTCGTAGAGTGCTATCATCCTCAATGGGAATCGTCATCGTCTGCCGAGTTCGCATATCTTCGTCTGAAGTCGTCAGATCGTCGGCTCCCCCGTACGCGGTAACATTATCATTCACTGTTATATCTTTCCTTCCGTCGGTTACCCCGGACGTGGTAGCACGGTTTTGTCTCTTTGTTTTCAACTGATCCATAACTTAAAAGAAGAGGGTTTCATGGCTATTGTAGGACAGCGGCAAGCCACTGCTCTCTGTCCTTTGCAGGTGGCCGATTACCTCCATCTTGAGAGTACTCCGCAAAACTATATCTTTGAAGATACTGACATTTTTTAGCTTGGTTCTTTTTTGCTTAGGGTGGGTTTCCACGGGGATAATTTTCCATGGGAAAGAAAATTTCCAGGGGTAAGCTTTCCAGGTGAAATTTTACACCGGGGGGATTTGACAAATGAAAAAAAAACACTTAAAACTTGGAAAAAACACTTAAAACATTACATTTACTTTATACTGGATTACTTTATACTGGACTTTCTGGCATAAGCTAGGGTATCGATGTTTGTACCGTTAACGGTCACTCCTACATTGTTCTCAAGCAAAGACAGTATGGCATTTAAGAATAGGGCTAAGAATGGGGGGCTAGGGTCACATTCCTGCTTGGAAAATCCTGATAGCACATTAGGGTTGCAGGTAAGAAGCGGATTCAGTTTCTCTTCGAAATGGCTGTTCCATCTGTCTTTAATAGCCTCGCTGTCACTGAGGAGCTTACCGCCCTTGTCCAGGACGCTAGTAGCGATGGTGGACTTTTTCGTGGAGAGTTCTTTGACTGTTTTGTACATTCTGTGGTTGTTTCCTGATTTGAAATCCTTCTCGCAGGACTCGCACTTCTCCCGTATGTAATCTCTGAGGGCTGTCCGAATCTTTTTGTTTACCGTCCGCTGTATCCGCTTATATATGTCCCTACTTTCTTGGTCCTGCTTGTTACAAACCTGTCGCTTTTGGTCACAAAGATCTAGAATCTCATCTGTGATCCAGGGCTTCTCTGTTTTAGGTTTGTGGCCTAAGATTTCCTTAGCTGTATCTATGAGTGTTGTGTTCAGTTTCTCAACTAGGGCATCTAAGATGTCAGGGGTTATGGTCGACGGGAGTGACTCAAGTATAGGACCAAGACTTTCTTCTAGTGACTGCAGGAAAGTCATGCGTGTGGTGGGTTCTTTCAGTTTATCGGTGCGGAGTCTTGGGATCTTATTTTTCTTTACAGGAAGGGTTTTCAGTCAGAGTTTTGCCAATGTGCTCATTACAAGGACATGATCTGAATCGAAATCTCCCCCAGGCAAGGCGGTGGTATTTGGGACAGATGACTTCCACCGTTTTGAGATGAGGACATAATCAATCAGAGTTGTCGTCTTTCCATCTGGTAATATCCAAGTTGCCTTTCTTCTCTTTCTATGTTTGAACATTGAGTTCGTAACAAAGAGATCATTATCCCTGCAGAATTCAAGTAGACGCTCGCCACGTGCTTTTCGTCTCCCAAGACCGAATCTGCCTAAGACATCACTGTCAAGCTGTGTGGCTTCTCCGGCGATAGCATTGAAGTCACCCATTACTACGAGGAGATCTTTCTTTGGGACTTCATCAGTTAGAGACTGAAGTTGTTGATAGAAGGTGTCAACTTCTTCATCAGGTCTTGAGGAGTCGGGGGCGTACGCTTGGATGGCGGTGATGTTTTGTACTTTCGCTCGCAGCCGAATCATCATAAGGCGCTCTGAGACTAACTTTGTCGCTATGAGTGCGCGCTTCGCTTTGCATATCAGGAGAAAGCCAACGCCTTGTCGGTGTTTGCCATCAGGTCTGCCAGAGTATGAAAGTATGATGTCGCCGCATCGTTGTTCTCCTGAACCAGACAAGTGAGTTTCTGAGAGGCCAATAACGTCCCATCTATACCTCTCGAGCTCTTTGACAATTAGCTCTAGTTTCCCAGGCTTTGCCAAAGTTCGCACATTCAAAGTCCCCAGGTAGAACGAGGCTTTCTGTGTCAGAATAGGGTTTTCTCCTGGTAGAGTGCTATCATCCTCAATGGGAATCGTCATCGTCTGCCGAGTTAGCATATCTTCGTCTGAAGTCGTCAGATCGTCGGCTCCCCCGTACGCGGTAACATTATCATTCACTGTTATATCTTTCCTTCCGTCGGTTACCCCGGACGCGGTAGCACGGTTTTGTCTATTTGTTTTCAATTGATCCATAACTTAAAAGAAGAGGGTTTCATGGCTATTGTAGGACAGCGGCAAGCCACTGCTCTCTGTCCTTTGCAGGTGGCCGATTTCCTCCATCTTGAGAGTACTCCGCAAAACTATGTCTTTGAAGATACTGACATTTTTTAGCTTGGGTTTTTTTGCTTGGGGTGGGTTTCCACGGGGATAATTTTCCATGGGGAAGAAAATTTCCAGGGGTGAGCTTTCCAGGTGAAATTTTACACCGGGGGATTTGACAAATGAAAAAAAAAACACTTAACACTTGGAAAAAACACTTAAAACATTACATTTACTTTATACTGGATTTTTTTTTCTGACTTCAAACTGTCCAAATACTTTACCCCCGGTAAATACCCCCCCCCCGTGCAAAAGAAGGCTATCCAAATTTGACATTCTTATTTTTTAAGTTTTTTTTTAATTTTCATAGGGGGAAGGAGTTTTGGATCTTGTGTATTATGGGCAACTCGCTCAAGTTTACGCCGTGTAAAACTCTAGAACAAAACCGGTTTCTTCGTTAGTTTTTTTCAGCTTAGCGTGAGACAAGACAAAGACAAGTGACAGAATATATGGGAAATACATAATTTGGGCTATATATTTGCACATA
>JAQQPU010003670.1:24699-57347 GCA_029168905.1 Artemia sp. Kazakhstan ARC1039 | reverse complement strand
CCAAGACAGATAGTCCAAGTAATTGAGAGGCAAATGTTTAAATGGCTGGGGCACGGGTAAATGGCAGGAGTATGAATGACTCTTATTGGACACATACTTGTCAGGTTAGTTTTTGGAAAGGCATGCCTGCCTAGAGCCTTGAGCCTAGAAGACCCTGTTGAGGGTATAACATGTTCGGCACGCTAGGTTGACGTGACATATCTCAAAGTTTTGAGATATGTCTTGAATTTAGGAGATATGTCATGAAGTTGGCCGTATGTAAAAAAATTTACTGAAGCGTTAGCTAAGGTGTAGGTACATGCTTGGAACACCTTTATAAGCACTAATATGCAATCCTATGATGTTCTGGGGTGTCTGAGAGGCCCCCTGCCTAGAGCCTTAGGCATGCTGATCAAGAATTCAAAAAAGAGGCAAACAAGGCAGACCCACCTATGGTCTTAAGAAGGTTGACCAAGAATTTAAAATTGACATAGGACCATAAATTTGCTTGAAATAACAGGCAAAACAATCGTTTAAAGCCATTTTTATCTTTCAAATAGTACCTATTCGTTGCCTAAGCTTAGCCCAACATTCTTAAAAAAATTTGAATTTTTCACACATTTTTTTAATTTTTGGGTCACTTGCCCGAGACTCTGGGCAAGTGAGGTGGGCACCTTCAAAAATTTGTCCCAACTTCCACTCTCGCCTTAGAACTTATTCACGGATACCTAAAACCGTCAACGGTTAGACTGTTGCCCTAGCTGGATTTGTAGCTCTTATCGTCTCAGCAAAATATTCATTTTTGACCACAGCAAATGATATATTGCATGCTTAAAATGCACGAGCCCAAGCTTTGTCGCTTGCTTCCTGTTGTTCTATGGTCACTTTTTGGATACACGCGAGTTTCGGTTGCTGCACCACTTTGGTTACATAAGGAAGAGGGAGGGAAATTGAAGGAACAAGGGAAGTCGGAACTGAAGACCCATAAGTACTGGGAAGCGATGATGTTCCAGCCAAAGCGTTTGAAAGTACTGGAATTGGATTAGAGCCACCTTCGTCAGAACTGTTGGAATCATTGCCAATATCCTCAGATTCTGCACCATTGCCTTTTTCACGCGACTCCTTCTTCATGCGCAGCAGCGAATTTCTTATGGATGGATGATTTCCGTACATCATAATATTCACGGTTGTCAATTAATGCTTTTTCACAAAGCGCAAGATGATGCTTTTAGCGACAGGTATTTTTGACTAATGAACAACTGCAATGCTTGCAGAAAGCTCTGGTAACACAATTACCATTAACAATGATATCTTTATATAGCCACTCTTTGTTGACAGGATCTTGCTTTCGTGGCATTTCTTAGGCTACAGATGAAAATGTCTGAGAGGATGGGAAACAGTTTAATTTATATCCCATGGCATATCCGACTAAAGTCAGAACTCATGATAAAAAATCTATGCTAAATTAGAGGCAATCAGTAAAATTTTTGCCGTGAAAATTGGACAAACACTTCGAATATTTTTGCGTTGACAATCATATAGGTCCTGAGATCCTTCAAAATCGACACCTTAAGAAAACTTGTCACCAATTTTATTTGTGTTAAGTGCTTAGAATATTTACAGTTTCAAATTAAATAGCCTATACAAAACCCTTTTTTCTTACGTTTTCTAACTTAACTAAGATTACACAAGTATCCATTTGAAAACGAAGATTCCAAAGAAAAGATTAGATTTGATTTTGTGGAAGCCTTCTTATAACGACGCTTCATCCAGAAATAATTAAGAATCTAGTGGGATGATGGGAAAGATTTATGTTTGGGCACTAGTGGCTGCTTTGTCACCATCGCATTGCTAGATTAGAAGATTGGACGGGAATATCTACTTAAACTTACAACTTATGAAACTTACCAGTAAGTTTGACCTAAAACTTACCATTACCGGGTAAGTCACCCAGTGGTAAGTTACCGTGTGGTAACTAACGTCTTGCGCACTAGAGGAAACCCTGTAAATGAAGTGAGTCATTTATAAGAAAAAAGAATATGAACGAATTAAAGCGCCGAGGCGAAAAATTACCTGAAGATCATGTACACAGGTGTCTTGTTTCATTGACCAAATTTTCAAAGTCATATCGTCGGAACAAGATGCTAACAGCTGACCTTGAGGATCCCATTTTATTGCATTCACTTCATTGGTGTGGCCCTGAAAAGATTTTTTTTTATTTCTTAAAAAAATCCAGTAAAAAGCACTAAGTATTTAAAGAGGTCAATACGAATTGGTCATCTTCCCTCATTCGAAGAGGCATGTTACTCCTGACTCCAAATCTCCTAAATCCACGATAAATGTTTCTAATAGCTCTTGGACCGCGCTTTAATGTATTTTGCACTATACTTCTGTATGTAAAGCTACAGAAAAAATTCCATTATAACCACGTAAAGTAGCTGCTGATAGTATGGCTCTTGTTTTAATCCCCTCCGATTCTTTTAAGGCAATAAACCCTTTTTCAAAGAATAGATATAGAGACTTCCTAACAAATGCTTCCAAGGACATGTGAAACAAACATTTTAAATAAAGAAAGTAAAGACAATGCAAACTAAAAAGCAGCCATGGGGTTGTTTTTTACATGAGACCCTTATGGGGGGGGGGGGGGGGAAACAGAATTGTTATAGAATAAAATGAAATAATGAGAGTTGTCATGAACTTGTTGAAACAAAGTGGAACCAAAGGTTTTAAGTTCTTGGTATACCATCCCAATATAGATACAACGACAAGAAAATTGGAATTTACTCACACCACTACCCAAATGCGGCTAGTTTTATTCTTTCCGAGGTTAAGAAAGCTCTGTATTTTGTTTAGAACCTTAAATGTGGCATTGAGATTATGTTGTTTTTTTTTCATTCTCCCTGGTTTATCACTCAATTTTGGAATGTAGTTTAAAACAGTGGAATTTTTTATAGGCCATGAATGGGATGGTTTCAGCTGAGGATTGAGGTCCTCGTCCGGTAATTGAGAATTTCTTTTCTAAAGTTGTTACACCGGAAGAAACATTCAAGTGTGTCTGTTTGAGTTTTTCCGTGAGCAATTTTTCCTTTGCACTGAAAAATAAGCTATGCTAATCAAGTTGAAAATGTATAAATGTTTGTAAAATAATTTTGGAAACAAGAGAATGTTCACAGGCTATACGACTCCAAAAACATACATAAAAGAAAGGAGATATGATGTGGACTTTTGGAAAAGCGGGAATGTGCTGAGGTTAAAGTACGCTTTTTGCTATAAAAAAAAATAAATATAAAACTTATTGAACACAAGATTACTCAGTAGATTCAAGCGCTCGATCATGAAATTATATCATGTCCTTGTACTGGCCCCTACGATAACCTAATATAAGTAAATTCTCGTAGAAAATTGATTTAAATGAGCGAAAATCTAGCAAAAATATTAAAAATAAGCAAATCTTTCCAACTATGGGATAATAGTAAAAATCGTCATATCCTGGGGAGGACCCATCGGTAGGTAGCTAATCAATATAATCTCTGAATTAACGTTCTTTCTTTTTGTTACCTGGAAAGATTTGATTGGCTTATCAACTCCCAGTTCGCAGACGTGGATACATTGGTCGGTACTACAGGATGCAAAACTGGTATTCGTTTGCCAATCAACATCTAGGGCAGGAGCCGAATGAAACGGAAACTGTTGGTTACACTGGCCTGAAATAAAACTAAAATATTAATTTTATTAAAATGATTTCTTAATTATTTTATCCTGCAATCAATTATTTTTTTTCTAATTTCTTTTTATACGAAACTAAATCTGTCATAACAACTTTTTTAGATTAACCTGCTCTTGAGAAAAAGTGAAAAATGAAACATACAACTTGAAACATATTCGAGCAGATCGACAATCAGCTGTGGAAATTCAACGGACATGTTTTATTCCTGTTTTTTTATTATTATTATTATCATTTATTTATTTATAGTGTGTATTTTACTGTATTCTAATATACATTCCTTTTTTTAGTACATTCTTTATTTTATGTATGTATATACCATTATATTGTCGACCCCACAAACTTAGAAGCTAAACTTCTGAGGAGAAATAAACGTTGGTAATGTTTATTACAAAAAATTTTTGATAGAAGTGAAATGATTCACCGATTGATTGATAACAACTGTTAAAATTGATTATAGTAAGGATAAAAAGAGGGATTATTGTCTTACACGTCCTATTTTAAAAGTGTGCAATAATTCCGTTGGTTTATATTTGTGACGTATTTTAGCTACGCCAAATAACCTCTCCTTTCTTTCATCAGTTATTATATTTTACCTGATTTTGCATGTGAAATTTTGAGTCCGTAAAAAGAACGCCAAGATATTGCGCCACAACATTTCTGGCCAGCGGACTCTCTGTTTCTCCAGGTGTAAAGCCTAGGTTTAACGCCAGTCGACTTCCTCCAAACGAGTTCAATCGTTTGGCCCAGTGTGTTTTCTCCTATCTTATTCAGTCCACAAGGTATGTAAACATTCCTGTCTTGTCCCAAAAACCGTTAATATATACAGGGTTTGTCCGGAAAGTAATAGGACTAATTTTCTTTCGCCACAACGTTACTTCGGAGCGTGCGCGCTCCGACTGGATTCGGTAGAGGGCTTTCCTAGCTAGCAAACGAGCTGCTGGTCATTTGTCTCCGAGAACCTGGAGAGTCAGGAAAGGCAATTTTGCGTGACGTGTTTTCTGTGAGTGGTGCAAGCCGAAAATGCAGCGTTCGTTAAAACAGAGGTACGCGATTAAATTCTGTGTGAAACTCGGTAAATCTGCGACAGAGACGTTTGATATGATCAAGCAGGCTTACCCAGATATTGCTTTAGCAAGAAGTGGTGTGTTTCGGTGGCACCAGGCCCTTTAAGAGGGCCAGGAAGAGGTAGCCGATCAAAACCGTGCTGGGAGACCTTCGACAAAAACCGACATTGTGACTCATATGCGCAAAGTTTTGAACTCAGACCGTCGACTAAGCATTCGTTTAATTGCCCAAATGTTAAATTTACCCAAATTTGTCGCTCATATTTTTGACGGTACATTTGAACATAGGAAAGGTGTGCGCGAAGATGGTCCCAAAAGTGCTCACTGACGACCAGAAATTGCGGCGAGTGGAAGTGTGCCAAGAAAATTTGAACAAGTGTAAAAATTACCCCAATTTTTGAATAACTTAATCACAGGTGAGGAGTGTTGGATCTTTGAGTATGACCCCGAGACAAAGAGGCAATCTTCCGACTGGCACACGTTGGCGTCTCCTCGTCCAAAACTGGCAAGAATGAGCAAATTTAAAATAAAAACAATGCCTTCAATTCTTGGAAATTACGCTGGCAGCGCTACATTGACGCAGAAGTAGCCTATTTTGAAAGTTTTTAAAGAATTGTAACGATTGACTCAATAAATATTTTTAATTCCACTCAGTCCTATTACTTTCAGGACAAACCCTGTACACCGGCATAGATTTTGTTTTGGAAAATGCACAGAGTGTAAAAGGGGAAGGAACTGAAGAGCGGTGAAACTGAAAAAATATATTTCTTGGGTTTTGGGCATGAAGGAGAAGCAGTTGTTTGTACAAGAATTTTTTTAGGCGTTTATTATGTTCTATCTTCAATTTATATCTATTTGTGTGAATGAAAAAAAAAAAACCTACAGGATTTGTCCGGAAAGTAATAGGACTGAGTGGAATTAAAAACATTTATTGAGCCAATTGTTACAATTCTTTAAAAACTTTCAAAATAGCTACTTCTGCGTCAATGCAGCGCTGCCAGCGTGATTTCCAAGAATTGAAGGCGTCACGGTAGGCATTCTCCGGAATAGCATTGAGAGCCGCGTTTCATGCTTCTTGGATCCCCTCTGTCATCTCGAAATATTTGCCTTTCATCGGCCTTTTCAGGCGAGGAAACAAAAAAAGTCCGGAGGGTCATATTTGGGCTGTGGGGTGGCTGCGGAAGCGTTGGGATGCCAGCCCTGGTCAGGTAGCTGGTCACGAGAAAGGCGGTGTGATCCGGGGCGTTGTCGGCTACGATGTCTTGTCGGACCCGATTGGCCCTTCGTTTGAGTCTCTTGAGCACTTCCACATAAAACTTGGAGTTGGCGGTTTCTCCAGGAGGAACAAATTCATGGTGGAAGATGCCTTTGATGTCAAAAAAGACTAATGAGCATCGTTTTCATTTTGGATTTGCTCATTCTTGCCTTTTTTGGGCGAGAAGACGCCGACGTGTGCCAGTCGGAAGATTACCTCTTTGTTTTGGGGTCATACTCAAAGATCCAACACTCGTCACCTGTGATTAAGTTATTCAAAAATTATGGGTCATTTTTACACATGTTCAAATTTTCTTGGCACAGTTCGACTCACCGCAATTTCTGGTCGTCAGTGAGGACTTTTGGGACCATCTTCGCACACACCTTTCCTATGTTCAAATGTGCCGTCAGAATATGAACGACATATTTTGGTAAATCTAACATTTGGGCAATTAAACAAATGCTTAGAGGACGGTCTGAGTTCAAAACTTTGCGCATACGAGTAACAATGTCAGTTTTTGTCGAAGGTCTCCCAGCACGGTTTTCATCGGCTACCTCTTCCCGGCCCTCTAAAAAGGCCTGGTGCCACCGAAACATACCACTTCTTGCTGTAGCAACATCTGGGTAAGCCTGCTTGATCATATCAAACGTCTCTGTCGCAGATTTACCGAGTTTCACACAGAATTTAAACGCGTATCTCTGCTCTAAGGAACGCTGCATTTTCGGCTTGCACCACTCACAGAAAACACGTCACGCAAAATTGCCTGTCCTGATTCTCCAGGTTCTCGGAGACAACTGACAAGCAGCTCATTTGTTAGCTAGGAAAGCCCTCTACCGAATCCAGCCGGAGCGCGCAGGCTCCGAAGTAAAGTTGTGGCGAAAGAGAATTAGTCCTATTACTTTCTGGACAAACCCTGTATGTGATTTACTCATTAAGCTATATTTTATTATCTTAGTATAATCTTGAAAATCACTCGACTAGGCCAAAGAAACTGAATTGGAGATATGTTGGTCGACTTCACTTTTTAAAGTGACCACATCGCAGAATGAACTCTGTTTCCGTATCGTGACATACACAAACACTCATGGACATCCCCTGATGGTCACGCGAGAAACCAAATAGACCACTGTCAACTGCTCCTCCTTCATGCCTAAAAACCAAGAAACATATTTTCTCAGTTTCACCGCTTTTCAGTTCCTTCCCCACAAACACTCATGATCCCCACAACTTCCACACAAACACTCATGGACATTCCCTGATGGCAGGCTCTTTATGGAAGGAATAAAACGAAATTGCACCGTCTCTAAAGACAAAGTCCTGAGCAGCTGTTACTCAAAAACAAAGAAAGCTGCCGACAAAGCAGTAAAGAAAAGTACTAGAGAGGATAGGCTGAATAAAGTTGTAGCAAAACACACTGAAATTATTCAAGCAGCCAAGAAGCTAAGTAGCGAAAGTCTCCTGGGTAAGATCGCATTTTAGCGAAGATTGTTAAGGCATCGGTGTTATCCTGTTAAACATTCTGAAGATGCCTCTTCACAGTTATCTGGACAATAATCAAAGTTGCGACTAAATGGAAACGCAGCATAGCAGTGAAGTTTTGTCACAAAGGGGAAACCAAAAACCCCCAGAATTACCGTGGCATCTAACTTCTCTCCAGTCTGGGTAAGCTGCTTTTACATATCAAACAGTCCTTTGTAACGAACTGTGAGCTCCATCGAATAAATAGTAACCGAAACTCTGAAAAAGTAATTTAGATAATAATTATTACACAAAAAGAAATCAAATTCCTACCCTGATTCCAAATTATAAGGTTCATTAAGTTAAAGTTAGGCTATCCGTCAAAAGCAGCGTCTGAAAAAATATTTGTACCAAAAAGTTAAAATATCTGGATAGAAACCCTATCATCAAATTTAGCATATCATAGAACCTTATTGTAGATGTTTCATGTCCCTATCTACAAAAATGTGGAATTTTGCATTTTTATTTCCCCAAAGAAAGATCCCGAATATCTGTTCATGTTTTTTTAGAAGGGTGATGGTATTGAACCAGTGGCCCTGGAAGATCACAAGAGGGCTCATTTGAACGAAAATAGAAAGTTCTGGTGCTCTTTCTCACTAGCCAAAAAGACTGTGCCACGAGAAAGTGATATTTTTTGTCATTTTGTGGTAATAAAGTTCGATTTTGCCCCAAAAAGGACCTATTTGCTATCGATTGAAAATTCTGAGAAAGCCAATCGATATAAAACATCAAAAACTATATTTTATGCTTTCCAGTTTTAGATGAACTAATGCCGGATGGTGGCGCATGCGTTCCTGACAAGTCACGTAGTCCATACAAGAAAAATAGTTAATTTTGGCATTTATTTTAATGCTTCAATTAACTAAGCTAATTTAGACCATTTTTCATAAAATCATGTTAGGCGATGTATAATTGCGTATCAGCTATTATGAAGGAGAATGTAAGAACTCTGTAAGCGCGGGGGGGGGGGGGAGATGCCTCAAAGAGTATCTCAATACCCAAATTGACTAAGTCTTCATAAGCCAACAGTTAAACATAGAAAGAGATTGGAAGGAAGGGAGGGGTAGGAATTAATCTCTCTTTTCCCTTAATTTAGTTTCAGCCTGAATACGGATAGAGTGTGGTGATAGTTCCCTTCTTGTTGTAGAATAATCTTTCTGATATTTATTTTAAAGCTTCATTTGACAAAATCGGGTTGCTTGATGTTTCATAAAATTAGAAACAGTGATGTATAAGAGGACCTCCGCCTTTATGGAGGAGGGGCGGTAGGTCATTGTGTAGGCAGAGGGAGGGGTCAAATGCCTCAAAGAGATCACTTTAATTCCCAAAATTCTTCACTCTCATTCAGCTTTCAGACAAATTCAAAAAAACTTTTTTTGGGGTGGGGGTAGAAATTGATATATAACCCCTCTTGATTTCTGGGAATATTTTTGGCTAAGGCCTTTCTAACGGTGCTGGGGGGTTATAGCGCCCCTCCCAGGGTGGCAAACTTTTCTATGCAGCATAATCAGATGCCTACAGACATTGAGAAGGAAAAAAGGAGGTAGGGCATCATGACCATCGATAAGAAGTTTCTTGGGGTGGGGGAAGGCAAATGATACTGTGACCTTTTGTTGTAAACGAGTTGAAATGGTAATATTTCTTATTTCATATTTATATACAGTGTTCATTACTTCTTGTTTCCCGGGGGCATCACGTCAAGAATTTTGATATTCGAATCCCCACCCTTCTTTTAAATACTCAACAGGTCTTAGTAACCAACTACAAAAAAAGAGCGACCCTTGTCAATAGAAACTGAAATTCTAAAAAGCTTCGATTACGACGAATGCAGCAACAAATATATTATTCATACTGATTCTGAATATACAAAATATATATATTGCAAAAGATTTGATACATAAAGTCAAAATTCAGCATAAAGAGCGGGGGGTACCCCTTTTACACGTGTATAGAATTTTGTTTTGAAATGATTTCAAACAATAAGTGTGTTATTACATAAGTTCTGTTTGACATAAAGTGTGCTATACCATCTTGTCAAAAGGTTCGTGTATTTCATCAGCTTGTATTTGAATATGGAGTTTTTGGCGAAATTGCATTTTATTTCAATATCCTCTTTTTGTGTTGTAAACGATCCGTACACATTTATAATTGCTTGTTCCTTTTCCCTTCTAATCATGCAATTTTTATTCTTTATTTGCAACACAGTTTGTCAGAAAACAGAGGCAATTACAATCCTTAGAATAATCGTTCATGACTATAAAGTTGATTAAATATTGAATTCTAACATTTATGGAAATTATTTAAGGCCTCAATTATGAAACCTTATTCCAGAGAGCATTCACGCGTCTGATAACCTTGGGTTGTTTAAAATAAACTAAATAGATATTTATTGAGGAAAGGTTCATAGTTCTTATAAATTTATTATTATAAAATAATTTTTATTATTTCTTCTATTGTTGTTATTGTAGAATGGTAAACGAGAGATTGATAATAGTTCATATTATGGTTGTGTAATTTATTTCTTCTTTTAGTTTATTTTTTACTTTATTTTCTCTTTTTTCCTTAATTATTTGTTACATTTTGGGGGGGGGGGGTCAGCCATTAGAATTTTAGTTGCCATGTGTTTTTTTTGTAATAAAATGCAGTTGAACTAGAACCAATTACAAAACAACACGACATAGTTAAGCTCGGGCTTCGGAATCACAGAGTTTTACAAAAGCGGGACCGAAACACTGTTCATATCTTCCATGCCGCGGGACTATCGAATGTAGATTGGGAACAGGTACTGCCGCCTGGGATAGAGTTTAGGCCTAAGAGAATGATAAAAGGGGCTACAGATATTCGGTGAATACCATGGGTATTTCTTTCCTTTTTTTTATTATAATTTGTAACTGAGAATCTTATGACAAATAGTAAATACCTGATGCGGCATCCCAAATAATTGTAGTTTTGTCAACTCCAGCACTGAGAATATAATTTCCTCGCTTATTCCACTTCAAGGCGAAAATTGGCCCTTTGTGTTTTTGGAGCTGGCTAACAAGCTCTCCATTGGCTTTCCAAATTCTGGCATATCCATCATAGCTTCCAGTTGCTAATAAAGTACCATCACAGTTCCAATCTACAAAGATAAAAAATCACTAAACTCCGTATTCTTATTAAAACTGCCATTTAACACAAATTGGATATGGTGAAGTGTCTAGACTAGACCTACTCCTAATAGAATTTAGTATAAACCTACCAATTGATGTTTTAAACATTCAGACTAATACCCAAAATAGATACTGCTACGACAAAAAGTGAAGCAAAAAAAAAACAAATAAAGCATGCTTCAAAGTTTTACTCAACTGAGCCATCTGGCAATCGCAACGTCTTATCGTACTTATTTTCCAGTAATGGGGTATTTAAATATATATTTTGCTTATGTCGCCTGACCACATTTCAATTCTGCAACGCTATGCAGATTATTTAATTTTAGGATAGGTTCAATCTTCGAAGGCGGATTTTGGAAGCAGCAAATTTCTGTAGCGTCGGTTTATAGTAGGAGTGGAAAAAGTTCCAAAGCTGCCAGCAGCTGAATTCGACAGAATTCCAAAAGCTGCCAAATCTGCCAACAAATTTTAAAATCTGCAAATGAATTTCCCTAGGCCATGAAAACTGCCAAGTAGCATTGCTTTTATGCTACCCCACTTTTCCATGGCGAGTCTTTACTATACATACACATATACCAAAGAAAAAAAAATGGCTTATAAGGAAGACGAGGGCGGGGGAGAGATTAGCTACACATCTTTTAACATAACCTTAAAATATCATGCAGACAATTGGACTTTAAAACTCTCAAAAGTCTAAATGAATTTTGATGCAGATTCAATCCTAGAAAGAAAAAATACACAAAAATGGTTTAAGAAAATAACATTTCCTTTTATTCTCAAAAATTAACTATTTTGGTCTGAGAACAACAAATTAAAAGACCATTTTTGGAGCTTTACAATTGTCAATAGCTCTCTTAGCATGACATAGCTTTTCAGCAACTATATTACTGAGCCTGAAGCTCACTATACTCCCGATTTTCGGGAAGACATTATAGGTCAATAGTATAATCAACAATGTAAAATCCAGAATTTGGGGAAGGGTCTCTAGTTTTGAGATCTAATTTGAAGCTACGATTGATTTTCATAGTCCTTATTTCGCTCAATAGATTCGTGCAAATGTAAATAAAAACTATAAAAATTAAACTGTATTCAAAGCAGGGGACAGTCACATTCTTGATTGTTGGAAGATTCGTATTAACATAAATAAAAACTGTTCAAAATTAAAATACACCCAAGTCGGCACAACCATTTTAGTGGATATTTAAATTAGATTCAGCTGACCATTGTATACAATAGACTCCTCAAAAAATTTTGAACCATACGGTCTCGCAGCAATATTCGTAACGCAATTTTTATATTTAATTAGTCTAACCAACGTAAAATTTTGCACAAAAATGTATATCTGTTACAATATCAGTTACAAAGCGTAAAATCCTATTACAAAAACCATTTCAAATACTGGCGAAGCTGAATACAGTGTTTAAAATGCTAGTGGCGATAACCCATTATTTTCCGTTCTTAAATGTTGAAAAAAATTAAAGAAAGGGCATTGGGCATTGAGCTCCACTTTTTTTCATTTTTTATTGTTTTACGTCATTATAAATAAATTTCTCTTGTTATTACAATAAAATACTGGAGTAATCAATTTTCTCAGAACATTCTCCCTCTCAGGATAAGTACTCTCAAACATTGGTCTTCTCTCACGGGAGTGATTTAATAAAAATAATGTCAATTTCCAAATATCAGGATTTTTGATTTTATACTCTGATAAGCATATAAGATTCAGAGACTTCAAAATATGGCTGCAAGAATCGAATTTAGATTTTACTACTTAAAACTTTTGGGAAAGACAAGACACTTTTTAAGAGAAAGAACCACATCCTAGCAAACTTCCAGCATGTAGAAGTCAAGAAGTCTGGGTAGCGCTAGTCTAAAATACAAAGCTTTCAGCAGTACAAGATCTAGAAGATTCCTTGAACACATACAAATAATTCAGTCATAAATTGTAAAGCTGGTGCAAAAGCTCCAGTAAGTCGAATCCCATTAAAGACAAAGGAATAGATGAATGACAACTCTTTAATTCTTACCACTGGCTTATTTGCAATAGTTGAGAACTTATGTGCAATTGAGCAGATTAATCCCGATAGAGACTGTTATTGTCATTTTTCGACAGGATCCGCACTAGAAATCAATCGACAAGGGACACTATGGTCCCAGAGACTAACATAACTTATCTTGGAAGGACGCTGCCTAGTACCAATTAGAACATTAGAGCGGACGAAATCAATAAGTTCTTAGCTGCAAAAACTATCCATTCAAATACATAAAGCTTTCAGAGGCTTTTCACATTAAGAGAACAAATGAGCAAAGCCTCCCAACTCTGAGAAATACTATTCACCCCTGATGCTCAAGAAGGCAGACGATATGATACACTAGAGGCAGAAGAATCAAGCAATCTTTATATGCGACACATAATGCAAGATGAGTATCACACTGTCAGGTGTCAACCTAATCTGTTCAGCAATTGATCTTTTAGTGCGCATTGTCACTTCAGATATCAGTCAAACCATTAGATAATCTTGAAATTTATCATTTCAGATCTGACATCTAGCAAATAATCCATAAAGATATACCCAAAATAGATATGAAAAATAAAGAAAAAAACTTCTTTTTTCAAAATGGAATAAAAAATAAAAAATATTGTTTTTCTCGAGGATCTATAAATGCATCAATGAAAACAAGAGGTGCGAAACGGATTAGGCTTTACATAACAAGATATAAAACTGATCTAATAAATGCATAAAAGAGAAAAGTTGGCGAGTTCAAAAGGAGTTACAAACATTAATTTTGTAAAGCCCAATCCATTTATATATTCAATGATTCTCGTGAAAAAATAATTTTCTACTTTCTAGTCCATTTTGAAAATGATTTCTTTTAATGTTGTATTTACTATTTCCGACTTTTTAGTCTCCTGTAAGATTTAAAAATTCTTTAGTATTCTTCAAAACAAAAATTTGTCTTATCTAAGACAAACACTACTGGGCTATCAAGTCTTGTAATATAGTGCTTCTTTTAGTGTTTGCTGCCCTATCAGATATGTTGTTTTACTACATCTGTGACGCAAAGGGGTACTTTGGATGTTTTTTATTACTCTTTCATCGAAAGTGTATACACTGATAGAATTTGAAAGCAACTGAACATTCGGAAGTGGTTAAAATATGGCACACACATTTATGACAAATATACTTATTAAAAGAAAGGAGAAGTCGGCGAGTTGAAGAAAACGAGTTAAAATACAGAGAAGAAGATATTCTTCATTTATCACAATTCTTGCAATACTCAATGTAATTGCATGCCTATCTTTCTTAAAAGCTAAGACATGCCAAAAGAAGATTGGTGAAACAAAAAAAAAAAAAAATGATTAGTATAACACAGCTTCTCCTTGAGGTTCAGGGCCTTGTATTTTTATTCTTGGTTATTCCTTAAAAATTATTAATACTGAAAGGCATAGTTAGATTAAAAAGATGAAAGAATTTTTGCAAAAATCCTATTTTTCACGTAAGGACAACTAAGTGCATAGTTCTACTGTTTTACAAAAGTTTTCAACTAAACTATCGTGGAATTCAAAGGCTTAAAAATACTAAAGTGAAAACAATATATGTACTTTACCGAGAGAGGTGACATCTTTATTACTGGGCACTTCTGCCCCTCCCTTTTGTATACAATGTCTTAGAACATTTTCACGCGTGCCTGATGCACCATCATTTAGATTCCATATTCGAGCAGTACTATCACCGGAGCCTAAAAGTGCAGAAAAAAAAACAGCAATTCATTTGATACAAAATAAAACCTACAATTTTCTAGATAAAAACGATAAACTCCCATCAAATAATACTTGTCCAAAACAGAATGAAAAACAAAGGCTTTGGTATCAAAACAAGCTTTCTAAAACCAGCATTTTAGAACCCAGGAAAATTGGACGAAAAATAGAAAAATATCTTAAGGATAATTTCTAAATAAATATTTTTCTCAGGTTGATTTCCATCTTGAATAGAAAATGTTCCGGTATTTATTTTTAGCTTTTGTCCTTCACTCTACGGCTTTGATTTGTTAACTACACTAAATTCTCTAACATTTCTGAACCATGGGAAAATAAGGTACTGCAAAAACAAAACAAAAAATTAGATCCAACTCCTTGGTTAAGTTTTTAGACTATCGAAATGATGGTTGTAATCATTTTAATACTTTATGTTTAAACCATGAGAAGAGCCATCCTAGCCAAGTGGTTAGCGCTCCAGACTTGAGATCCTGAGGTCAGGGAATTGAGTCCTGGTGTCGCTGGTTATTTAGTTTGGAAAGAGGGTCAATGTTGTGACGTTTTTAGCTCAGCCAGAGTCGACCCAGCTCTAAATGGGTACCTGGAGAAATCTGGGGGGAAAACAAGGGAAGTGTCAGATGGTGTGCTTTAACCACGCATTGCGCTCCCAGCCGAAAGCATTGAATCAGGAGATCTGCGCAACGCAGACCATTGGTCAGCATGCGAGAAAGTTTAAAGTTTAAGTTCTAAATGAGAAATTGGTCACTGAGCAGTACGAGCTGAAACGCAGAGTGATATCAATAATTAGTAACCCCAATGTTTTTTTTTGTTTTTTTTATCGAACCTGATTGCTACAAGTACTTCTATTACTACTGAAAATCTACCACAGGACATAGCCATCTGAGACTAATACAGCTGCACACACCCCTTTTCAATCCTAATCTGTTCAGAGCTTCACTTTTTACTCCCCCTCACAAATATTGAGCTAAAGGAGGAGACCGGAATGATAATGAGGCTGAAACTCCAACCTCTATGTAAGACAACCTGATTAGATTACAAGTTGTAAGATATGTCATATAACTTATAGATTGTCCCTGGAAGAAATAAACTCAAATCTGAATTCTCCCTTGGGCGTCTCTATTTACAAGTCACATTAGATCAACGCACTCGAGGATGGGGAGAGTAAAATTTCCAGCATTACCGAATCGGTAATCTCGTCTATACTCAAAAACTGACTCAACCTTTAGAGCCACACTTCCGGGTATCTCAATAGCATAGGAGTATTGCACTTCTATAACAACATTAAATCAAACTTCCCAAAACCTACAACCGAGGCAAGCAGATAAAATATGGGCAACGGTAAATGGTAAAAATCTTACATGTGATTCTTCTAATCCCAAAATAAAACTGATTTCAAAACATAGGGCAAATTCTGAATACCTACATGATAAAACCGCCAAAAGGGTTTTGACCAATTAGCGACGCCGGTGGGTGCGCGCGAGCTACTCTGCCATCCAAATGAAAGGCTGTTTTTCTCCCTCTGACACCAAGTCTTCAATGGTTAAAAATTCTCTGTCTGGCCAGCGCGATGACTCACTCTGAGCCTGGGTTTTCAGACGCTCCTAATTAGCGAACTCCTCCGAAACGTCTATTAACTCTCAGCCACAAAAAAAGAAAAAAAAAGAAAGGAAGCTAAAAGAAAGGAAGAACAAGACATCTAATTAATAGCTAGGGCCGCGGGTAAAGAAATGACTTTAGATATTCAATAATATTAAGTTATGGAAATGACATTTATTTGATATTTATGGACAGGGGCCAACAACAGCCCATTATCAGGGTTCGGACAGGTCGGTTCGTTTCAAATTATTGGCTCTGTCCTATTTTTATAGGATTTCCCGGGACCAAATATAGGATTCGGAAGTCCTTGGGATCAGATCTATGGTAGATGGCGTGGGATGCCTGGTCACATAAATTCGTCATTTCCCGAGTTTTTGCATTTTTGTTTTTCAAACAAAAACTGTAAAAATAGTAAAAAACAGTACAAAATCAGATACACATACAGTGCCAACGATTGACTGATTCAGGTAAAATATTTGGAATCACTCTTGCTGCTTCTAGGGCATCAATTTCGATATGAGGTCAGTTTTTCTCTTTGCAAGAGACTGCTCCATTCTCGCAGATTCCACCATCTGCTCTCTTTCACTTGTTCTGGACTTCATAGCATTTACATAGAAAATGGCCTTGTCTTTCAGTGTTGCTTTCTCACCGAAAGCTCGTTCCACATTTTCTGAAACTATGGGCTTTTCTGCAAATTTTTTTAGCAAAGTTCAACATTTCTGGTGAGAAATTTTCAGTCTCGGTCACGAAATCTGGAGTAAAGACCGTCCGCAAAGCGTCACAACTAGTCTTTTGATCTCTGAGTGCAGAACATGAATGAGAGGCTCTTCTTTCTGGAACAGTTCGGTGAAACTCATGAACAGTTCTGCTGTGACTCGAGTTGGGCCTTCATCGTCGCACTTTTGATATAAGCCACAATCTTCAGAAATTTGGGAGTGGACAGAAGATTCTTCAGTTTTTTCTCTCTTGGCACGAAGTTCAGGAAGTACTCTAAGATTGCCGGCCACTGCTGCATGATTCTAGCGAGGGCACGTCCGGTCGTCAGCCAGCGGTTTGAGACATGCTTCATGAAAGCATTCTCTGGCACTCCCAGTTTCTTTTGGCACTTTTGATAGTCTTCACAACGTGCAGGCCAGCCGTCAAAAATGAATGCACAAGAATAAAAAAGTCAGAACTTTCTTCTCCGAACACCTGAAGACCTTTCAAGAAAGCGTTATGAATTATATGGATGTTGCAAGTACCAATATTCAACGTTCCCTTTCCCGTCACTTTCTTTTTTTTCGGCATTGAACTTGTTGCAAATGCTGTTGTTGACGTTTCGTCCGTCACTTCCAAGCGTCATCAGTTTTTGAAGTGGCAGCTGACTCTGCTCAATGGCTGACATAATCTTCCTATACAGGTTATCACTTGTCGCGTGGCCCATAAAACTTGTGCATAAATGTTTGCTCTGGATTTCGTTTCCGTATGAGGACCAATATCGAACACGTATCTGTAACTCTTTCATACCAGCGTTGTTGGTTGTCTCGTCATATTCTAGTACAAAATATGACTGAATGTCCTTCACAACCATTTGCTTACAGTAAGGATGCAGCGCATCGGTGATCAGACACGTGAGTTTCTTCGCACATAGGGACAATCTGTCGGGGATCTTACCGGGGAACATCGCAAAGAAGGTTGCGACAATATGGTCTGAAGAGTTAGCAGACATGGAACTCTGTACCGTCCGAAGTGCCCATATTAACTCAGCATTATAAGTGGCATCACGCTCACAAAACATGTTTGTACCAACTAATGGTTTATTCTTGGTTGTTTCATCAACTCGAGATTGTCCGGTCAAGTGAAGCTGTAGTGGATGTAGTTGAGCAGTAACTGCGGCTTTGTGTTCTGCAGATCGCACATGTTGGTTTAGCTGAGCAACCCCAGCTGTGCAACCAAGATTTTTCAAGCAGAGTTTGCAAAAGAACGAGTACTGGTCGTTCCCAGTCTTACACCATTCGCCAATCTTTCTACCGCTGCAATCCGTCTTAGCAAGCCATGAACTATTGAACTTGGTAGGCCCCATACTTTATTACCAAGCATCACCTGCAAAATAGCATCCCGCGATTAAAAGGCCATAAACAGAAAAAATGTGGATATGTCCGAAACTGGGCCGTATTCGCATCAGCCTTTTATAGCGTTCAGCCAGGAAACGCATAAGTCGCAAGAACTCACAGTCTCATAAAGCAGAGACTGCTAGCCTATATACTAATCTTCCCTCATTTCGGACAGGCCCAACATGACAAAAAAAAAACATAGGCTACTAAGTCAACACAAAAGCATAGCCCAGGCAGAAGCAGCTTACTATTCCCAACACAAAGCATTAGTTAAGTTCAAACAGCTCAACAGTTGTAACTAATTATCAATCTACACCGAAAGACAGTACAGTCTACAAGCAGAGTCAAAAGCAAAGAAAAGCACATCTTGGCTTACTTAACGAGCAGTGAAAATTGCAAATTTTCTTGGTGTTCTTCAGCCAAAATATAGGAATAATAGGATTTTAGCCAAAATACAGGCATTTTGCAAGAGTATATTAAAATATAGGACTTTATTGGAATTTATAGGCGAGTCCGAACCCTGCATTATAGAACATCCTGCCTTTCGTTTGGCTTCAGATGGAGGGCTTCAGTTCGGCATGCGGCTTATCGTCTGATAGCATTTTTGAAGCACCGCAGCTTCAAAGCCTTATTTGACCACAGTAGCGTCCTAATCTTAGTTAAAAGACGTATCTTCCCAGCCCTTTTCAAGAGGAAAAAAGCACACCCTGCGATTTGGCTATGCTACTTTTACATCGCGGCTGCATCCAGTATCTTTACTAAAGTTCTACTACTTTATTGCTATTGCTCGTAGATATGTTGAACTACTCCCTTGGGCAATATTTTCATTGCCCGACATCCCCATTCCATACTCCTTACTTCTACTTTATACAATTTAGTCTTATTAGCTTTATTTTGCAAATCCATCATTTCGCCCTGGAACTTCAAAACCTCGAAAAAAAAATTATCCATTTTTTAACATTTTCATGTCATTATGTGTAAGACTCAAATTCTTTGCGTATGAGGATAAGACATAGTCTTTCTATATACCTGATTTTACAACCAGTCAACTGATAACATCACTTCCTATCTCAATCACAGCTACCTTAATTGCCTGATTAATGACTGCTATTTCCAATTTCACTCTTCTCCATTGATTTTAAAGCAATATCTTTCCACAACATATTACTATTAGGCAGAGGCGTGGTTTGAGGGGTGGCAGGTTCCAACAGCACAAAAACAAAAATGCGAAACTAGATTAAAATGTCCGGACTAGACTTTCAAACTAATATTGTAACAGATTTTAAATGTAATGCCTCTTTGCATGACAATAGGATAAGAAAATTTAGAGTAAACGACTTCTTCACTTCCTCTTGAAGTGACATCATCTATTCAAGTGTTGAGAGAAATAATCTCACTCCATTCCATTTAGCAAACCCAATTTTTGGCTACCTTCCATTATGTACCCAAAAATTTAGGCCTTTCTACATAATGCAACCCCGTCTTATTTTGGGTGTCCCAAAAAAGTATCCAATGTTATTGAATGTTCTGAACAATACAGCAAATTAATAAAAAGTATAAATGTCATGGTTGAAACAGTGAACCAAAAACCTAGAGTGTACAAAAAATTCAAATGTTAAAGGAAGTCAATTAAGACATCATTAAGACCATTGTGTATATTTTGTTAATGAAAAAAATTATTTTAAAGGGATAAAGATAAGCCTTCTCTTAATTTTTTAAATTCCTTTTAGGAAGTAGAAAGATCACTATGAAATGTAAAGCAATACAAAGAATGATGTTGTTAACAGGAGGGGGGTCTATATACCCTCCCCCCCTCACGTCTCTTTAAAAAATGTTTAGAAAGAGTGCTAAAGAAATTTGACACCTTAATTTATATAATGGTTAAAAGGATTTTTTCCATATTCCAATACCCCAAATCAAAATCCTGGCCCTGCCCAAGACTGGCTTTACCCAAAAATACAGTAACATGTGGGCTCATAACCAGAAAGTGTTAAGGGAACCCATTATATAGTTTTTTTTGTGCAAATTACCAAATAAAAGCAACTTAAATTCCTATTTTCATTATAAATTCGAAGACCAACAAAAAAGTAAATGCAATCCTAAAGCCATCATTTCCCAAAATACTATCATAAAATTGGAGATTCTTATGAAATTTCAAAGTATTATACATTTATACCTGAGGCCAGAAGATCACTGGTAGGATTCCATGCACAAATAAAGACCTCAGATTCGTGGCCCTTCAAAGTTTTGGCTTTTTCAGGGGGAATTTCTATAGAAGTGTCAGCTTCCATTGGTTCACTTGGTTGTGGGATACCAGATATAACCGGTTCTCCTTTGACAGAAGGGATGTTTGCAAGCTCTCCATTGCCTTCTTGTTTCTCCACTTTGACTGTTTGTTGTTGTGGTTGTTGAGCCTGTTGTTGTCTATTTGCCACCACATCTGGCATGACAGCATCAATCAGTGACAGACCTGGATAAACACAGAACAGAATGCATTCATTGAATACAATAACTTAAAGCCCAAAGGAGTTTAAACAATGCACAATAAAGAATGTCACTTCAAGGTCTTAGAGACATGATATAGAAATACTCTTAATGGATTCACTACAAAGGATATGAAAAACAAAGCCTCAAAGTCAACAATATTAGGAAGAAACTTCCATAAGATTCTCCTTCGTTAATTGACCATTCTCTTGAAACACTGGTTAATGCAATGAAACTAATTTTTTTTTTTTGGGGGGGGGGGGGCGGTACAATTTCAAATGATTTGGAATGGGATTGTAAGGTGAATGTTTTTTTATAATGACAAAACCTCCCTCTTTGAGCTCCCTAATGGTTTCAATGTTCCAAACACAAAGTGTTTAATTCTCCCTTCTTTTATACCGCCACTACTTGACTGCACCTACATTATTTGGCATCCATCTCTGCAAGAAAGTGTTGACAGGACAAAGACAATTAAACTCCCTTAAATTTCTGTTCTTTGTAAATATGATCCCCCTTTCGTGGAAAGGAGGATAAAAATTTACTTATGCTTTGTTTGTAACACTCTAACTGCTTAAACAAACTCGCTTTTTCATTGTATTTTCTTTTCCGCTAGACCTGTTCTCAACAGAAAGATAAAGGAATTCCCATTCCTTTTACTCAAATAGCATTTTCAACTGAAAGATAAAGGAAAACTTTTCAGAGAGCAGATTATTTCGATAGCTATAAGCTATGAATCCAAGAACATCAGCCTGATTTTAGAAAAAAGGGGACCACTGTTGACGAAAATTGCACAATCAAATTCAGAAAATTAGAAAACCTCTTAGCACAGATTTCAAATTCCTTACATGCACAAAATTTAATTTTTGTTTTATTTTTTAGGAGATAATACCCTAGTGTTGATTTAGTAAAGAGCAAACTGCCTTCAAAACGAGTCCAAACCCTTTTTGTCTCTAACCAGTGGCCACAACAACTCACTGCAGCACCAAGTCACATAAGGTCAACATGGCTATGCATGCCATGCTCTTCCTGCATTCCAATCTTTTTAAAATGTCTCTTTTTACACCCCATTCCACCCCCCCCACCCCCAGAAATTCCAATTTCTCCTAAAATCCTTCCTTATGAACTCCTTCAACAAAATTTAGAGATGACACGCTTTTTCTTTGGCCCAAGATGGCTGACCAAAAAGGACAATCTTTGACAATCTGACATCCTTCATCTGCACAATGTGCCTAGCTATCTCAACCTTTCTTTCATTATAGCCCTAAAAAAGGGATAGAACCATATTTCCCATACAGGCTACTCTTTGAAATTAGATCATTCAGATGGGTGTCCAAAACGGTGGCCGGCGTTTCCCCTCCACTGGAAAATATCCCTTGCGGAAAATCCTACCTCGGAAAATACCCCCCCCCCTCGGCTGGTTGTTTTCCAATCACTTTCGACTTAGAAAAAAAGGACTCAAACCCTCAATTTCTGATCTAATGAGCACACTTCAAAGTGTCTGTGACCATGAGGTGGAGGTGTGGATAAAAAAGGGGCAGTCCCCCTCCTATATCAAATAAATTCTGCTCATTTTGGGGTTTAATGTTACTCTTTACTTTCATAATAATAATGTAGACTAGAAATTCCCAGAAATCATAAGGGAGTAGATATCAATGTCACATTGTTGATGCATTTTTTAAAGTTTCCTTTGTGCCCCTCTCCCCCCCACACAAAAAATCCTGGTTACAGCCCTGGGGATCATACATCAATTTCTACCTCTACCCTTCCCTTGTCTCTCCCTTAGAACAAGTTCTGTATTTATCTGAGGGTTCAATGATGGCTGGAATGTTCTTGCATTAAAATGCACCCTATGAGGTATCTCCCTTCCTCCCAAACTACAAAACAGTTAATTGTAGAAGTTTAATTGCTTTTTAAGTTTTGTAATCTGTACAATGTTTACAGATAGTATTTGTTATTGGGAATACATACAGACATTTTTACCGGCAGAGTTTTCTGCAGGGGAGGGGATTGTCTGGAGGAATTTTCAGTGGGGAGTAAATTTTTGACAATAATTTCTTCTCACCAATGATGTATTTTCCAGGGGGCAAACACTTAGAACCATCCAAAACAATCCATTGACGATTCCTCTGGGGAACATTTAATAAACCACCTACGCTCCAGAGCCATACTTGATCACTGTCATCACTGCAGCTCACAATATTTTAATCTTAGTTTGCACACTTATCTTCCTATTCTTGTAAAAAAATTTCCAACTGTGCAAAAACACCCTGGTAGGTTGGCTATTACACTTTTATTTAAGAATTATTTTAATAATTCTGATCTGGCTGCTACTTTCACATTACTGAAGTGTTATTTTATCTTTGTCTTTAACTTTGTGGTGTAATGTTGTTTGTTATTTTTTGTCTTGAATTTCAGGTCAAAGCAAACGTTTACATGGCCAGAAAAGTGTTAGGAATCTTTTAACGCCTCTGTTTTCTTGGTTGATAATTTATAATGAAGAAGTGGTGACTGTTTGATTCAAAAATATAGAAAAAAAATTAGTAAGGAAGCAAACTTTAAAATCATGTATTTAGTAGCTTGTTATTATAAAAGCGACAATACCCCTTTGATTAGGTATGATGAGTGCAATTGTTGCTACAATTATTTGCACAAAGCCAAGTGACATTGCCAAAAAAGATGGTATAATAGTGCAATCATGCTCACTGACTACTTTTTATGTTTCTGGAAGTTGAACAAGCAATTCTTGGTCCAAAATCTTAGATCTGAGTGACATTGTGTTGTGTACCCCATGATTAATGCAAGGATGCACACATCACGTTTGAACGCTTGTTTACACAAAGCTGCAACAGCTAGTCTGCCACTAGTCATTGTCAGAATGCTTCATGGTTTGTTATAAAGTTTTGGCAAAGTTTTCCTAAAAGAATACAGTTCTAACGTCTGAACAAATTATCGTGACTGTGATTAAAGGCCATATTTTCGGGTACAAATTCTTTTCAGACTGAATGAACTCCTGGACAGATCAGCCTTTCATGCTTTACTGTCTAAAAGGCTGGACAAATGGGGCCAAAAATAGCTTGGATGCAAGAGAGACAAATGATGTCACTCCCAGACACTAATACAGAGATTCCTGTCCATGTTCTCTTTAGAAATCTTTCACTCATTGCCAAAAACAGTAAAGAAGCAGGTTAATTTGAGAGGCAATCAAGAACAGCAGCCTTCTTCAATTACGTCACCTTTGTGACTGAGGCCTTGGATCTAGGGAATTACTTCCATGAGCACAGTTTCAAACTTGAAGACCAAAATGATCGTTTTCTGATTTCCAAGCAAGTGAGCATGACAATTAGAGGGGGAACCTCTGGAAATAGGCTGGACAATGCAAGTTTTGCGATGGTAGAATGTGACCCAGGACTGAGGAAAAAACGAAACTTTAACTGATCTGCAGGAACTTAAGTCAATAGAGCGTTAACCTAACCACCCTATAATTACTTTTCCTGTAGAGAAAATGTAAGATCCAAACACCTTAAACACAAAAACCATTCTGTCAAGACCTGGTACAGCAAATATGCTCACCTTGAGTAAAGCATTGTAAAAGATCAGGTTTACTGCTATGCATGTACTTTGTTTCCCACAGGAGCAGATAGAGAAAAGAAATATGGCATTTTTTGTTATGGTGTATACTCATGGCACAAGAAGCACAGTAAAGGTGATAAGCCAGGTTTACTCACATTCCCACTTTGAGTCCAAAAAGCCATAAAGCTTCAGTCCCAGATATTGTTACTTTTACCTACCATGCAGATTGGCTCCCATATTTATTTGATAAAGCAGAGCAAAGATATTGAAGCAGTGAAGAGAGAGTAATTGAAAAATCATATTGATGTGTTTCATGATCACATTCAAGAAACAAGGACTTGCCTTTCAAGGAACAGATCATGATGGGGGGGGGGGGGGAACTTCATCAATATTGTCAACTCATCAATATTGGTACTTCTCACAAAACGATTTCATAAACCAGGTTGACAAAGAAGTCTTGACAAAGGTTGTCAATGAAGAAAAGCAATCAAAATTCTCTGACATCTTTGCTGATACTGCACCAGCTGTGAGCCATGAGGAACAACTGGTTGTTGGTGCCAGTTACTTTGATTCAAACAGAACTGCCAAGGACGAGGAGCAGCTCCTTTCCCTTGTCAATCACCCCTCCAAAAAAAGGAGTTGACATAGCTGTAGAAACCCTTAAAGTTCTCAGGAAGTGTGATCTAGATTTAGTGAAGTTGGCATTCCAGTCATATGACTTTGCAAGCAATATGTTGGGGAGGTTTGAAGGAGTTCAAGGCCATATTTCACATCTGGTTGAGCATGAAATATAATATTTTTGTTGCCTGGCTCATCAAAGGCAACATTATTATCAAACATTGCTAAAAGGAAAGTGTTTTGACCTGAAACATGCTTGGCATGCTGCAACAACTGTATGTTTTCTTCATAAGTGGTTCTAAGCAGTTCAACCTGTATCAAGCAGCTATTGAGTCTGTAGAATGGAGAGATGAGATGGTTGGCAAGAAAAAAGAATCACTAGATGTGGTTTGGCGCACACTTCCTGCAACATTTAATTTCTTACATGACATACAAGACATGACATAGGAGAAACTCTCAACACTGAAATGAGAGTGAAATTACAGTCACTTCTATCAGCAATGTTGCTTCAGATTTTGTTGCTGAACTGATGTTCATGAAGAATATCATGCACCAGACCAATGCCCTGATAAGAGACCTGGAGATGGTTCACTTGGATATTTGTTAGTCATGTTGAAGCTTCTATAGAGATGGCAACAAAACTGTTTTGTCTCACAGATCCTTCTGGGATTTCTGACAAAACTGACATTTCTTCATCTGATGGAAGAAGTCATCTTGAATCAGAATTCAAAATAATTTACTGTTGTAATTGCTCTCCAAGTAGATTTTGTGATGAAGGTGCAAGAACAGAACCCCAGAATAAGGACATGATTGACTATTATACCAAAGAATTCAAAACAAATGTGGCTTTATGACAGAAAGAGCTGCACAAATTGTGTGACAAGCTTCTGTAGCTTCTTCTACCCATCTTTGAGTAGCCTACATAACAACCTAGATGCTTCAAAATTTAGTAAGTTAGTGGCAACCTTCCCTGTCCTGTTGATACCACCAGAAGCAATGAGTTCAGAAATAGAAATCTTCCAGGTACTTTTAAAGCAGACTCGGACTAATAGACAAAACCTTGGACAGCTCTACTCTATTGCCAAACAGCACAAGCATGCTCTTCCACTTGTCAATAGAGCTTTCATTTTTGCAAAAAACCGTACCTGTGACTTCAGCTGAAGGTGAGCAGATCTTCAGTAAGATGAAAATGATTAAAAACCAAATTGAGGTCAAGCCTAGGCAATGATAGACTTGATTTGCTTATGCTTCTTTACACTGAAAAAGACATAGCCACAGGGTTGGAGTAATATTTGAAAATCAGTGGAAAGTAAAAAAAAAGAGGCATATACATCTTTATAAGATTTGTTCGTATGTAATCGGTTCGTTTTTGTGTTTCAGTATTCTGTAATAAATCAAGTTAAATCTGGTAACTTTAAATATTGTTTATTTAGCTTATGTGTCAGCATTTGTCAGCAAAATTGACAATTTTGTCAGGACACTCTATATATTCCCCCTCCAAACTCACAACCCTAGCTCTGCTGCTGGGGCTGATAACTCAGAAAGTGTTTGAATCAAAATCTTTTGACCTTTAGTGAGCTTGCCAAAAAAATAGGAGGGGTTTGAAAGAATCCCCCTTCATTCTGAAGAACATTTACACAAAAAAAGCCTGCAATATGGGTTAAGGGTGACAGTTCCCAGTCTTTTTGCAGAAATATTGGAAGTGTAACACAATATATTCCATTAATATGCTTACCTGTTCAGAAGGAGGGGGGGGTCTTCAATAGTAGACTTTTTCCAAAAACTACCCTTGAAAAATAGGAAAATCATGAACCTAAAATCTTTTTTTTTATTCAAGGCTACCTCCCCCTCATTGAGAAATATTTTAAAAGGTATGTTTTTTCATGGATGATTTTTTCATTCTTGAAGCATTGTTATATGAGTATTAAAATTGAATTCAAAAAGTGACTATTGTGGAGGGGGTAGTTGCAGCCTCTCACATACATAAGATGGTCCTGGTAGTAACTTTTAGCACAAACAAATTGTAAGTAAAGAGTGGCCCTTGACAACAGCAATAAAAAACTCAAAAACACAGACAATAATACCACCTACATATTGTGCTTTTTATGCATATTCTAAATTTGCAAAATCCATGAATTTTACATTTACTTCTCAAAAATTAGTAGCATACAAAAATTTGCCTAATTTTAGAAAAAGAAGCTAACAATTCTCAAAAAAGGGATGCAAGCTTCATGACAATTTTACAATGACATCCAACATGCATGAAATCCCTAAAACTAATATCTACAAAAAATCCAATTCTTTTTTTTTTTTAGAGAAGGATGGTGATGCAGGAACATGTTTCCCCCACGGCAAGTTGTATAGAACCAATAGTTGTAGATTCTCAAACAAGCATTAAAGACAGAGAACTATATTTAAGTAACAAAAGATAAGACACTACAGTAGAGACTGAATTTTGGCATTCAGTCCTATAAAACAGCAACTATAAACTGAATAGGAACAACATGTTATTTGGCAAAAACTATGAGAACTCTTAAAACAGTTATCAGCTCCATTTCGTTTTGAGGAACAAATGTGTGGATGAATATAGGGCAAAGAATGCAGTATATATGCTTCATTTTGTGCTGAGAAGCACTTATCCTTCAGGTATTGACTGATGAATGCTCTAGGCTGTCAGAACTGGCATATTGATGTGCATTGCATCATTGTAGCTTGATCTGTTGTTGTATTAGTGTTTTCTACATTATTTTCTCTTGCTTATGTAATTTTCCATTTTTTCTGTGTATTTTACTTCAGTATTTATCTTTTTTGACTTACATGAATAATAAATAAATATTACAATATTATCATGCATCCTGGGGGGAAGGGGACAGTAATGAAAGTTCTGCCTTTTAAGGAAAATTTTGTTTAATTTGAACAGAAACTACACAACATGAGCCCTTCTCTTGATGTGTTGCTGTTTAAAAATTTAACTCTAATGTTGAGTGGGGAATATGCAGGCAGTAACTCGCTTCATGATCATGATAATATAACTTCTGGTGTTAAAAATGAACAGAAATTGAACAAAAAAAAAACATATTTTTTGAATGAATGGCTCCCCTAGCACTTCAAGAACAAATGCCCCAATAGATTTGCCAAGAACAAATGCCCCCAACTAGGTTTTAGTTGATCACTAATCATAACTTCTGTTAATTTTAAATTTAATGACTGGTTGGAGTATATGTGTCACAAAATAATAATGATCCTAAATTTATAAACAACTTTTTTTTATTAACACCAACAAATTTAAGGCTAGGTCCATTATTTAAGGTATAGGTCCACTAATGGACCTATGGATGCCTTAAAATATTGCATAAATGCAGAATACCAACAATATAACAAAATTTTTCAACTACTAACTGAATGTAGACCTATGTTATTGTTGTAGCCACATTCTTCTGAATTCATCCTACTTTGTTATGCTGACAAAAATATGGTTGCATGTTTGAATCAAATTGAGTGTAAAGTAAATGATTACACTGGTATATGCAAATACATTTCCTAAATTTTGAAACAAAAAATATTGATATTGCTTAAAATTCCACTCAAATAAGAGGAATTGCATTTCTCAGAACTAAAGCCATAGAAAACAACAGTGATACTGAAAATTAGGGTAAAATGTTGTTTTGTCAGAATTTTGTCAGACTTATCTTGTAGGCAAATATATGGGCCCTCTAAAGGGAGGAGTGGAGGTAGGTACTTCAAAATACCTTCCTGGGATATACTTTGGTAATTTTTTTGCAGTACATATTATTGACTTACAAATAAAGTAAACATAGAACTTGATGCCTTTTTTATGTTCTTTCCAAATATAATAATAATTTTAGTACCCCCACCCCTATATATACCAATTAAGGGTATATTTTTGCATATTAGAGGGGGGTAAAGTTTAAACTTACCTCACATTTACATCAGAAATAAAATTTACCCCCCCCCCCTAATTTTCAAATATATACCCTGAATTGGTATATATAGGGGTGGGGAGTAAAATTCATTTTCAACAAAAATAGGAAGAGCATAAAAAGGGCATAAAGTGATGTGTTTTATTTACTTGTAAGTCAATAGTATGAACTGCAAAACATGTGGTAAAATTCTACTTTAGCTACTTTTGGCTATCTTATAAAGGGGTTAGGCTAGGAAAATGGAACTTTCAGGGTCTATAGGTTAAAGTATGTACCAGGAAGGTATTTTAAAGTAACTAAATCCACTCCTTCTCCCTCTAGAGGGTCTTGAAATTTGCCTACATTACAGGTCTATTACCTATTGAAATTTTGACAAAACAACATTTTATTTAGATTTTTGGTTATCACTTTCTTTTTCTTTGAATTTAGTTCTGGAAATGTAATTCTGGTTATCTGAATAGAATTTTAAGCCATATCAATGTTTTTTTTTTTTATTTAGGAAATGTATTGGCAAATCTTTAAAAACCTTTTAAATTAGGATGAGCAAAGTTGTGAAGCTGAAAATAGTTGTGTTGTACTTCATTTAAGCAGAAGCTCTAATTTGCAAGGTTTCACTTTTAAAACACAAAACTTTTTAAAGGTCATCAAAGGTCAGGACCCTCTAGAGGGAGAAGAAGTGGAGGTAGGTACTTCAAAATACCTTTCCAGGACATACTTTAGCCTGTGGACCCATCCCTGAAAGTTTCATTTTCCTAACATAGCCAAAAGTAGCTAAAGTAGAATTATACCAAAACTTTACCCCCAACCTACTTTAGCCTGTAGGCTAGACCTATCCCTGGAAGTTTCATTTTCCTAAGCTAATCCCTTTCCAAGATAGCCAAAAGTAGCCTAGCTAAAGTAGAATCTTACCAAAACTAGAGAAATTGAAACTGAAAACTGAAGATTATGATATAGGCTAGTGGTGTTTTGTCAAAATTCCATTAGGTATAAACCTAGACCTGTTGAGTAAAGTAATTTTTAGGACATATGATTCAGAAGAAGGTTAACATAGTGGTAAATTTCCACCAAATCATATTATTGACTTAGCCTATGCATAAAGTGAATATACCACTCAATGCCTTTTTTATGCTGATTACAAATATAGCAATCATTTCCATTGGAAATGAATTTCAGCCCCTCCCCCCTATATATGCCAATTCAAGGTATATATTTCTACAACCTGACCTAACCTAACCCTGAATTGGCATATACAGGGGGGGGGCTGAAATTTATTTCTGATATAAATGATTATTATATTTGTAATCAGCATAAAAAAAGGCATCAAATGGTGTATTCACTTTATTCCTAGGCTAACTCAATAATATGATTTGGTAGAAATTTACCAACATAAGTAGCTCGGTAATTACATGCAAGAGTAAGTAAGTTTTTGACCCTGCATTCATTACTCAAGGTTTTATTTTCCTGGCCTAATGACTTCCAAGATAGGAAAAAATAGCTTTCTATATTTTACCACTATTTGTAGCTGATTCAAGAATGGTGCTTATTATTTTCCTTAGTCTCAATAGTAAAATGTTATTCACCCTAAAAAAAGATGTCAGTTTTGCTGTGACATCATTTTTAAGGGCTTTCAGGTCTTTTAAAAATTCTGAAAAATATGTTTTCAAAAAAACATTTTCATCCACAGGTCTCCAAATTTTCCTACTACACTAATATTGGAATTGAGTGTTCCCTATTTTGGACCTAACCTTCGCTGAATCTCTCTGTTCCATCTTCAGACAAACTTATCTCAGCTTCTGTATACTGCAGTCCTTTCTGAATAATAGAAATAAGAGCTGCAGGTGGAACAAGAGCCCCATTTATATTAGACTGGCTAATATGTGATTCAATCCCAAAAGTGTAAGCACTATGTTGGAATCCAGATTCTTGCAGGTAACGATAAACTAAAAAATTAATCTCGTCACTAGAAAAGCTCATTTTTCATTATATTTCTTCGTTTTCTTTAAAATAATATCTAAACACTAAACAGGACTACACTGTAAAGGGCCGTTCATATGTAAGAGGTTCTGCTCATTCTTAAACTTCATTTCATTCTTCTCCACGGCCTGAAATCTTAATTATATCAACATAAAAAAAGAATAGTTTACACTGAGAATCAACACGAACACGACTTCTCCAACATTTTTGTTCTTAATGAACTCCCACTAGTCCCGCCCAAGTAAAAGCTAAGAAACTACGGGATCTCCCAGTCCGACATGCCCCCACAATTTCAGCCAAGTCCTCTAAAGCCTGAATTTATACCCCTCTTTGCATTCCTGAGATATTACAAATACATCCTCTAACAGCCCAGATTTACCTACGTTTCGCTAACAGTGCTTTCCATAACCCCTGGGCCTGAGATAGGCCTTTTCCTTAATAAATCCCCCCACTTTAATCTTACCTCCCTCATTCTGCTTCAAAAAAATTCCTCGTTCCTACCCTCAAGGAAATTCTACTGAAATATTAAAAGAAATTTCGGCCCGTATATAGTTGGTACGTTAAACTAATGAATCCCTCCCTTCCTACACCTTATAATTGTTTGATTTTTATTTTACAAATTCTAAGTTTTCTTTTTATGGTTTTTTAAAGTATATTGTATTTTGTATTTTCTAGTGACAAAACTAAATTTTTTCCTGACCAGCTAATTTATATTTGCTTGTTTTTGTGTATCCTTACTTACTTATTTAGGTCACAACCCTCCGTGTTTGATGTTTTGGCGCCACTCATCTTGCTAGCTCACGGAATGACTGGACTAACTTGGGCTTGTGCTTGTCAGAATTGAAGTTACCTATCCATCACTTTAGTGGTCTGCCTCGTGGATGAAAGCTATGCAGGAATCCTTCAAGCTTGATTTTCGGGAGGCAGCTCAGCTGCATTCACTTGACGTGGCCAAACCAACATAATTACTTTTTCTTGATGTTACTGATTATGATTTTAGTCGACTGGAGCTTTTAGCGTACTTCCACACTTGTGATTTGGTCGGTAAATCTAATTCAATTTATCTCAAAAGCTAAAAATTTTCTTTCGTAATTGGTTTTCAGTGTTCATGTTTCGGATCCACACATGACTATGAGAACCATTAAACTATCAAATATGCACGTATTAAGTTTGTTGGAAATATTGTGACTTTTCCAAAGGTTTGCTAGTCTTTGGACTTTAGAAGCTAGAGCTCGCAAGTATAAATCGACGTTTCACTACAGAGCTGTGGCAGTTGTCAGAGGGGGTAGGCTTCCAAGGTACAAGAAGTATTTTGCACGGTGAACCACTCAAAAGATTTGGTCCGACCTCCTAAATAAACGCTTGCATAAGAGGGCACGTCCGATTGTGTTTATGTAACCTAAAGTGCACATTCGGCCCTTTTTGGCTTGTTATAGCCATGCTTCATAAATAAAATCTTACCTTATCTTACGCAGCATCTTTCTATTTTTTAAAACACCTCCTTCAATAATTCTAGGAAATTTTAAATAATATCTTAGTCGTTCCAGAGATATTGCAGATACACAATTTTTTTTACAAATGGATGCATATAGTTTCTTTGAATGTTGTTGTTCAGCATTTTTCTCAGTATTCCCAGGAACAATTTAACATAATGCACTTAGTCGTTCCGGAGATGTTGCAGATATGCACTTTTGATAAACCAGAATACACAGAGTAATTTTCTATTTAGTTCGAAACCCCTCTCAAGTTTTATAAGAAATTTAACTTGACACACTTAGCTGTTCCTGAGTTATCGCATATCAGCCATTTTGATAACCATGATGCATTTGATGTCTCTTGATATCCTCACCGACATTCTTGAAAATTGCTAAGCTTTATGCTAAGTTTGTATGCTAAACAACT
>JAQQPU010003670.1:0-16945 GCA_029168905.1 Artemia sp. Kazakhstan ARC1039 | reverse complement strand
ATCGTTCCCCCAAACACATCCAATAAAAACTTTGAGATATCCATTTTGTTCAGCGTAGTTGATTTCCAGATAGAAAATATGTTTTTGAGGAGGACACTCCCCGACAACCCTCAGGGCAAGGGTTTTAAGTAATGCCCTGGGGGCATATAAGGTTTTTTATAGAAGGCTTCGTCGTAGAAACGACAACGGCGTTGTCGAGAGCCTTTCAAAAAATGCTCATTCGATTGGAAATTCAAAGGGCTAGTACCCTGTTTAATACTCGAAAGTCATTGGAGGGCAACTAACCCCCCCTCTCACGCCCACCTTTTCCCCAAACACATCCAATCAAATGTTAAGATAGCCATTTTCCTAAACGTAGTTTTAAGTTCTGGAAATTAGGTCTTTGAGGATGACAGCTCCCCCACAGCCCTCAGGGCAAGGGTTGTAAGTTATGCCCTGGGGGTATATAAGGTTTTGTATAGATAACGTTGTCGTAAAAACTTCAGAAGGGCTCATTCGATTGGAAATTTAAATGGCTAGTTCCTTTTTAATAGTCGAAAGTGATTCTAAGGCAACTGATACCCCTTCCACGCCCACCATTTCCCCAAACACATCCAATTAAAATTTTGATATAGCCATTTTGTTTAACGTAGTTGAAAGTTCTGGAAATTATATATTTGAGCAGGACACTCCCCCCACAGTCTTCAGGGGCAAGGGTTATAAGTTATGCCCTGGGGGCATATGTGGTTCTTATGAAAGGAATGCTCGTATAAACTTCAGAGAGGGCTCATTTGATTGGAAATTGAAAGTTCTAGTTCACTAGAGCTTAAGAGGGTAGTCAGCTTCCCCCCAAAACCCTTTTTTCCAAATGCATCCAATAAAAATTTTAAGATAGCTATTTTGTTAAAAATAGTTCAAAGATCATATAACAAAAATTTCGGTGTTGACACTCAGGGCTCGGGAGCAGGCATTGTAAGTTATGCCCCGGGGGCATATATGGGTCTTATGGAAGGGGTGTTCGTATTAACTTCAAAGAGGGCTCATTTGATAGTAAAAGCCATACGGCTCCAATGTTTTATTATTTTTTCCCAGAGGCACTTCATATGGAAGGGGTCGTCGTAGAAACTTCAAAGGGGGCTCATTCGATTGAAAATCGAGAGTTCTAGTGCCCTTTTAATAGTCAAAAGGTATTCGAGGGCAACTAGCCCCTTCCCCGCCCCCCTCCCACGCCCATCATTCCCCCAAACACATCCAATCAAGTTTTTGAGATAGCCATTTTGTTCAGCGTGGTTGATTTCCAGATAGAAAATATATTTTTGAGGACACTCCCCCAAAAACCCTCAGGGCAAGGGTTTTAAGTTATGCCACGGGGGGCATATAAGAACGATGTTGGCACAATGTATTATTTATTATTATTAATTTTTTTTAGAGCAGGGCACTTGGTATCGAAGGTGTCGTAGAAACTTCGAAAAGGACACATTCATTTGGAAATTGGAGTGGCTTGTGCCCTTTTTAATAGTCGAAGGTGATGGGAAGGCAATTAACACCCCTTCCACACCCACCATTTCCCGAAACACATCCAATCAAAATATTGAGATAGTCATTTTGTTCAGCATAGTTAATTTCCAGATAAAAATTATGTTTTTGAGGAGGACACTCCCCCAAAGCCTTCAGGGCAAGGGTTGTAAGTTATACCCTGGGGATATGTAAGGTTTTTGTAGAAGGCGTTATCGTAGAACCTTCAAAAAAGGCTCATTCGATTGGAAATTCAAAGGGTTAGTGCCCTTCTCAACAGTCAAAAGAGATTGGAGGGCAACTAACCCCCTTCTCACAACCACCTTTTCCCCAAACACATCCAATCAAAATTTTGAGATAGCCATTTTATTCAAAGTAGTTTTAGGTTCTGGAAATTAGGTCGTTGAGGATAACAACCCCCCCCCACAGCCTTCAGGGCAAGGGTTGTAAGTTATGCCCTCGGGGTACATAAGATTTTGTAAAGACAGCGCTGTCGTAGAAACTTCAGAAAGGGCTCATTCAATTGGAAATTTAAATGGCTAGTTCCCTTTTTAATATTCGAAAGTGATTCTAAGGCAACTGACACCCTTTCCACGCCCACTATTTCCATAAGCACATACAATCAAAATTTTGATACAGCCATTTTTTTCAACGTAGTTGAAAGTTCTGGAAATTATATGTTTGAGCAGGACACTCCCCCTAAAGTCTTCAGGGGCAAGGGTTATAAGTTATGCCCTGGGGGTATATATGGTTCTTATGGAAGGAATGCTCGTATAAAATCAAAGAGGGCTCATTTGATCGGAAATTGAAAGTTCTAGTTCACTTTTTAAGCGTCAAAAGATATTGGAGGGTGACCAGCTCCTCCCCCCCTCCAAACCCTTTTTTCTCAAATAAATACAATAAAAATTTTAAGATAGCTATTTTGTTAAAAATAGCTCAAAGATCATATAACATAAATTCCGGTGTCGACACAACCCCTCAGGGCCCGGGGGAAGGCGTTGTAAGTTATGCCCTGGGCTCATATATGGGTCTTATGGAAGGATACTCGTAATAACTTTAAAGAGGGCTCATTTGATTGGAAGTTGAAAGTTCTAGTTTACTTTTTAAGAGTCAAAAGAGACTAAAGGTTACCTTGTCCCCCCCCTCCACGCTATTTTTTTCTCAAACCCATCCGATAAGAACATTGAGAAAGCTTTTTTTTTAATAGTTCAAAGACCATATAACAAAAATTCCGGTGTCGACACAACCCCCCAGGTCCCGGGGGCAGGTGTTGTAAGTTATGCCCTGATAGAATATATGGTTTTTATTGAAGGGATGCTCGTAAAAACTTCAGAGATGGCTCATTTGAATGTAGTTGAAAGTTCTAGTTCAGTTTTTTAGAGTAAAAAGAGATTGAAAGGCAACTAGCCCGGCGGGGCCGGCCCGTTTTTCCCCAAATGCATCCAATAACAATTTTGAGATAGCCATTAAGTTAAAAATTGCTCAAAAGTCAGATAACAAAAACCCAGGTGTCGTCACAAACTCCATAGGGCCCAGGGGTAGGCGTTGTAAATTATGCCCTGGGGCATATATGGTTCATATGAAAGGGATGCTCGTATAAACTTCAGAGAGGTCTCATTTGATTGGAAATTGAAAGTTCGAGATCACTTTTTAATAGTCAAGAGATCTGAGGGTAGCTAGCCCCCACAGATCTCTAGAAACAGTTCAAAGGTCGGATAAGCAAAAACACGTCGTCAATACAACCCCCCATGGCCCAGGGGAAGGCGTTCTAAGTTATGCCCTAAGGGCTTGCATGGTTCTTATGAAAGGGATGCTCATATAAACTTCATAGAGGGCTCATTTGATTGGAAATTGAAAGTTCTAGTTCACTTTTTAAGAACTAAGGGCAACTAGGCCCCCAACGCTCTTTTTTCCCCAAACCCATCCGCTACAAATATTGAAATAGCTAGTTTTTTGGAAATTGTTCAAAAATTAAATAAGGAAAACTCCCCCAGGGCCCGGGGGATAGGCGTTGTAAGTGTTGTCCTGGGGTGTATATGGTTCTTATGGAAGGAATGCTCGTATAAACTTCGGAGAGGGCTCATTTGATTGGAAATTGAAAGTTCTTGTTCACTTTTTAAGAGTCAAAAGAGATCGGAGGGCAACTAGCCCTCCCTCTTCCACGCCCAAAATGCATCAGATAAAAATTTTGAGATCGATATTTTGTTAAAAATAGTTCAAAGTTCTGATAACAAAAAATACCGGTGTCGACACAGCCCCTCCCCCGGGCCAGGGGTAGGCGTAGTAAGTTACGCCCTGGGGGATATATGGTTGTTATGGAAGGGATGCTCGTATAAACTTCCTAAAGGCTTATTTGATTGGAAATTGAAAGTTGTAATTCACTTTTTAAGACACAAAAGTGATTGGAGGGCAGCTTGCCTCCCCCCACACTCCATTTTTTTTCCCCCAGAGGCACTTCATATAGAAGGGGTCGTCGTATAAACTTCAAAGGGGGCTTATTCGACTGGAAATTGAGAATTCTAGTGCCCTTTTTAAGAGTCAAAAGTGATGGGAGGGCAACTGCCCCCCTCCCAAGTGCTTTTCCCCCAAATATATCTGATAATAAAATTTGAGGTAGCCATTTTGTTAAAAATAGTTCAAAGATCATATAACAAAAACTCCTTTACGTATGGCCATTTCGTTAAAAATAGTTCAAAGGTCAGATAAGAAAAACTCCTGTGTCTACATACCCCTCAGGGCCCGGTGCAGGCGTTGTAAGCATTGCTCTGGGGGCATATATAATTCTTATGGAAGGTATGCGCGTATAAACTTCGGAGAGCTCATATGATTGGAAATTGAAAGTTCTCGTTCACTTTTTAAGAGTCAAAAGAGATTGGAGGACAACTAGCCCCCGTCTTCACGCCCTATTTTCCTCCAACCCATCCGATAAGAACTTTGAGAGAGCCATTTTTTCAAAATAGTTCAAAGGTCAGGTAATAAAAACTCCGGTATCGACACATCCCCCAAGGGCCCAGGGGGCAGGTATTGTAAGCTGGGGCCGTATGTCCTGGGGCCGTATGTGGTTCTTATGAAAGGGATGCTCGTATAAACTTCATAAAGGGTTCATTTGAACGGAAATTAAAAATTGTAGTTCATTTTCTCAGAGTGAAAAAAGATCGGAGGGCAACTAGGCCCTTCCACCCTCCACGCCTTTGGGTTTATCGGATGGATAAACCCATCCGATAAAAACTTGAGATGGCCATTTTGTTAAAAATAGTTCAACCATCAGATATTAAAACTCCAGGGTCGACACAACCCCCCAGGGCCCAGGGACAGGCGTTGTAAGTTACACTCTGGGGATATATATGGTTCTTATAGAAGGGATACTCGTATAAACTTCAGTGAGGGCTCATTTGATTGAAAATAGAAAGTTCTAGTTCTCTTTTAAAGAGTCAAAAGAGACCGAAGCTTAATTAGTCCCCCCAAGGCCTTTTCCCCCAAACCCATCCGATAAAAATTTTTAGATAGCAATTTTGTTAAAAATAGTTCAAACATCAGATAATAAAAACTCCCATGTTGACACAAACCCATTTTTTCACTTTAATATTGTTACTTTGATGAATATTTGATTTTTTTTAAGTTTAATTTTGAAATATGGAATTTTTAAAAACTTGAAATTTTTTGCAATCAAAAGTGAACAAAAATTAATGAAAAAAACTTTCTGAAAAATTAGTTTTTCAAAGAAAAGTAAAGGCCATTTTAAATTTAAGCTCATATCCGATAAATAGATAAATAGATTTTTGATAAATAGATATGGAAAAAATCCTACCTCTTACTGACTTGAAGCAATTCGGGAACCTAAAATAAACCTCTACTTCCCACTATCTTGTTTCTCTTATTGACCATATCGGGAAAATCCTTGAAAAGCCTAATTCCTGGCTAAATTTAATTTCCATCGACCTTCAAAAAGCATTTGACCTTGTTAACCATAATATTTTAATTGAGAAACTTCTCAGCGAGTTCAATATTGATCCCTTACTGGTGAAATTGGTTGCCTCCTTCTTAACAAGTAGATCGCAAGTTGTCAAATACCAGAATTACTATTCAAATCCTCTCCCTGTCCACAATGGTATACCCCAAGGTACTCTCCTAGGTCCCCTCCTATTTTCAGACATGATCAACAGCCTCGCAAAGGAATTGCATGACCTATGGAATAAGCGACCCTATGAGTGTCCTCAATGAAATTGTAGACGAGGCTTTGGACTTCGACATGACCGTAAATCCATCTAAGTCCATGATAATGCCGATTTGTTTCCTCAAATCCTCGCCGTATTTTCTTATCCGATCGCTCCTAAAATGTCTGTGTCCTCATTTAAACTACTTGGCGTCACAATTTCTTCAAATTTAAAGTGGGATATCCACATTAAAGACATCATCCATAGAGTTAATGTGTCTATCGTCCTCCTTAAGCTCCAAAATAAATTCAGCGTCCCCCCTTCCCACTCCTTAAGGATTTACACGTCTTTTGTCGGCCCGCATCTAGAATATGCTTGTCCAGTTTGGCACCCTGGTATCAGACGCGAAGAATCGGAAAAAATCGAATCAATTCAATAAAATCTTTGCGAATAATTTTCAAAGAAGGCAAGGTGCCATACTCTCTGCTCCTAAAAAAAACTAGTCTGGAAACCCTTGAGCAAAGGAGGGTTTCGTTGTGCCTCCGTTTTGCAAAAAATGCAATAACAAACCCTCGGACGGCAAGTAATTTTCCCAAACGGCACTTCCCCTCCAGATTACGGCCGCCTCGAGCTGTTTCTTAGCCTATCCCTGTTTTGTCCCTCATTCGTTGCGTTACTTCCAGATACGAAAGAACTTTTTTCCCCTTCATTACAGAAAAAATTAATAAAATGTCCCACTAGTTTCTCTTTTTTTCTTTCTTTTTCTCTCTTTTTTTTATTAGCTGATGGTGCCGCCCAGGTTCTTGCACTCATTTGCTTGTCCCTTCTCTTTGTTTTGTTTTAGTTCCCCCACTAATTCTTATATGTTTTATGTTTTGTTCTCTGTTTTTTATTGCTCATTTTTTATTTCCCCCCCCCCCTCTTTCTTGACCAGTTTTTATCTTTTCAACTCTTTTATTGACTTCGTGTAGTTGAATTATTGACACTGCGGGTGTACAAAGGGAGGCTTTGAATAGATTGGGGTGGAGGAGGAGCTTGCGTAGCTGTGTTGACCTCAGGCGGCTTGGTGCTGCGGTGAGTTGTTAATAGTAGTAGTAGTTTTTAGTACCCCTTTTAATTTATATGTATTTATATCTCGTTCTTGTTTGTATTTATTCGCTTATCCTCCCCCCCCCTTTTTATGTCCCTTTTTAATTCTTTTTCTGATTTGTATTTGTGTAAGTTTTTATCTTTTTTTACTTTTTTAATTGACTTTTTACAGTGTAATTATTGACTTTTAAATGTTTGTCCACTATGATTTTTCTTTTTTATTGTTGTTTTTTTGCATCTTTGCCAGTTTTAGTGCAACCATCAATATTGTCGACTCTGCAGTCCGATTTCGGCCGTTTGTGGGCTTGTTATAGATATTTTTTTTGAAATAAATATCTTATCTTATTTATCTTAAAAGCAAAACAAATCAAAACCTAGTGTGGTAAGACGCAAGACTGCCACTGCACAGGGTGACGTCACATTTTTAAAGTAACTTAGTAGCTTTTCTTTTGCAGTTTTCGCTTTGGCATCGTTGCCGCTTGTCGCCCTTCACTAGGAAGTGTCCTATTCTATGATATCGTGTGCTGACTGGTGGCGCAGAAACTGGTCTTCCTTCTAACACTGGAGGCATTGGTTCTCCTCTTCAGTAATTGGTTTTCAGAAGGGATCGTGTGAGTTATCATCTGGAGCCAACAAGAGTCATTTCTTTTTCTTTCTCAACCACCATATTATATAGCGTGCAAGCATTGACGACTGCCATATTTAACAGACCGACAAACAGAGTCCAATACTATGTTTTTCGTCTAACTGAAACAGAATACTTGCTGACAAACCAGTCATGTAAATCAACTCCACCCGTGTACCGGTTGCATTGCCTTTGGGGATGCGGCTGATGCCCTGCCATCTTTTCAATCTATCCCTTCACTCTTCGTTATACCTGTCTTAGTGGATCTAGGCTGCGATGGTTGGATGCATTGGTGACAACATTGTTATCCCGCCTTTTACGGGCAATCAAAGTGATCAAACCGATACTGCATCAAACAGATAATCATACACTAATTGTCCTTCTTAAAGTCCTTGTTTGAAGGGAGAGGGCACCTTGACAATCAGTTTTCTCTTACCGTCCCATTCCCTTGAAATCCAGCTATTTTCAGATCACACAGAAGCTGATGACTTGTAAAGAGATAGTCAAAACTACCTCGTGAGTGTTGCTATTTTCAACAATCTTCAGAATTTGCTTCACGAACCGAGACCCTGAACCTTCTTTAGCAGCCTGAGATGGAGCACTAGGCTCCTTTCCCCAAGTAAAGATTAAACTCAAGGCAATAAATCTCCAAAGTACATAGAGCCCAAAGTTTAAATCTGAATCAAATGGTCTTCCTTCGGATAAACTGCTTATGCTATGTTTACCGTAATACTCCACAATCATCTTGCCTATAGACAAATGCTGAGAAAAATTCTAAACTGGTTAAAGTTTACGTCGATTATGTCGAAGGGCGTCTTCACCTTTTAATCCCGCTAATCTCCGAAGTTTTGAATTGTATCGTTGTCCACGAAGAGGATATTCTCATTTGTCCTCATGAATCGATTTCTGGGCATTACTTGCTTGACCAGGTCACTTCCAAGATCTTCATCGACTGACGAATAAACTCATTGGGAATACAATTTGCTACAGCGTGAAAAAATCAGTATTCCCACGAACACGGAGATATTATCACCTGATGTAATGAGGTCGAAATTTCTCTTAGACGTCGCATATCTAACCGTTTCACGAAAAGTGATGTCAAATAAATAGTTGTCTAGAAACAAAGCCGAAACCTCTACTGGCGTGTTTCCTTTTATTGCTTCTCTAGCTTTCTCAAGTGCCTGAGCCACTTCGTCGCCCAAGTTTTGCCAAGGATAGGTTAATTTTTGCTTCGTCCATTTTGAAATCACGGTTTTGAACTGACTCCCCTGTGTTCAATTGCTCGAAGTTGATTCACCTTCTTCTTCTGCGGGGATGACGCTGTCGCTGCCTTCAAATTGTTCATCTTCAAGAGGACCTGGTCTGAAATCCACTTCAACAGCTCCCGGGACCTCATTTACAATGGGAGTCACCATGTCGTCATTTCGTTCATCTTCATCAGATGCTTAGAAGGAATCAGGAGGCAGGTCAAGAACCTGAATATCTTCAGATACAAATTCTTCGTCTTCTTATAGGTCTAGAGCTTTGCCAAGTGAAATGCAAGGGTTTATTGTCTTTATTTTCAGAAATATGGAAGACAAAAAAAGTGTATAGGAAGATTTAAATATATTTTTTCCATGGCAACTAATAGGCTGAAGATGAAGGATCATAAATAACCTACATTATTATTTTACTTATAACCGATAAAATCAGGGGTAAAAGGATTAATAATAAGAGAAAACAAGAAAAACCCACACAAACTAACAAAAACTATTATATGGATATCACAAGTAAACTAAACGCATGAGTGAACACCCTAAAAAAATTGCAGAGAATTATGACTGAAACCAAAAAAAGCGTAGACAAAGTTTTCTCCAAGTTGTCACAACAGAGAATCAGCCAAGAAATTTAAAAAAAAATGAAATAAATCTCAAGGGAAATTAGCGCTAAAAACACAACCCTTGTAATTTCACGTACTAAAACAATCCTCAGAGCACACTGTCCTATAAATGTCACACCAACGTGAAAACTCGTAAGACTTTGAACTTACTTTTCAGGTTTGTTGTAATCCAAGAATACAGTTAAATATAAAATTGTCTAACTGCTGTCAAAGTCACGACTGTCGGAGAACGCTAACTATTTTTTTTACCAAATTTTGAAAACTACCGTTGCGCAATTATGCTAATTATAATCTCAACGACCTCACTGATCTGATAATGAATGATCATTTGACCTAAAAAATTAAAGCTATCACCACTCAAAGCAAATTATTCTCAATGTAAATTTGGTCATACATAATTTAAAACCAGCCGTCCTATAAATAGAACCTGGGGCCGTAACAGGTTGATTAAAACGAAAAATGAGAATTGGTGAGGTTCATTTTGTTTTTGAGGTTCAATTAGTGCTTTTTGTTGCCACGTTCATTTCTTCGTCAAAACATAAAGCAGTCTCATACGGAATTTTACGCGGAATTTTCCATAATGCGAATTATCCGCGAGAGGAATTTTTTGCGGTAATGGTTCATTTATATATTGCAAAAATCCGTCTGGATTTAGTAATTCGTGCAGAGATTTCGTCCGTTTTTATGCTTGAAAAAAATCTCTTGCTTTCCGCAATGATTTGGTCAAATCGGGATGGATTCTTTGCAAGGTTTTTAAATGAACAAAACCATCACTAATGATCATCAAAAGCTTCATGATGTTATAACATTTTATTTGGGGTACCAGATTGTAGAATATTGCTCACCCAGGCTATACAAAACCAAGAAAAATGGTGTCAATTGGCTTTCTATTGCTCAACGGCTTTCAAATGAAGGTCACGCTGATGTATTAATTTGAAAACTTTGCCTTAAAACGTAAAGTTTTCTGGGTCATCGTTTTAAAAGATACGGATGGATTTCTACATGGACTTCTACAATGTGTAAATGAACCACAATATTTTTCAGGGAAATATTTGATGGAGCAGATATACGAATTTCTCGGCAAGACTTGAAAAGCGATCAGAAATTAAATAAGAAGGGTACTGGTGCGTTATATGCACACTTATATATTGTACAAGGAAACCAGTCACGAAAAACCCGTCAAACAGGCTATTCTCAATAGACCGCTATACATAAATGACTGAAAAGCGTGGTTTCTCAATGAGTTACAATATTTAAACGATTGTTTTTGGGGTTTAAGGGGGGGAAAAGGTACCTAGATTAGGTTATGTTATGTATCTAATATATGCTATGCTTTAGCCCCCCACCCTCCTAATGTGCAAATATATAGCTCAAATTTGTTTATAAACTATTGCATATTCATCCTATTTTATTTCATATCATTAGCATTAATCAAACTTGACTTTTTAGAAGTGTCCATATAACACACCTGTACCATAAAAAGAGCTATTTTTTCAACTGAAAGTAAGGAGCATGATTAAAGCTTAAAAGAACAGAAGTTATGCCGAATGTGAAAGGGGAGGCCCTCCTCAATCCCTAACTTTGTGCTAAGTGTGACTTTGTCTCAATTCATTAAAAATGACCCTTGAAACGCAAGGGAACGTTTAATTAGAATAAAAAAGCTTAATAGCACCAAAAACTTTAACATAAAGAGTAAAGGCAATAAAAACAGGCAATTTAAAAAAAAAGTATTTTATTTGTAGAAACAGCTAAATCATAGTTTTACCGTTTTTTTTTTTTGTTTTTATTTGCTGGTTTAGTGGTTTTTCAGGAATCTAGTGATTTGTTTGCAGATCTAGTGACTTTTCCTTGAATATCTAGTGATTTATTCCCATCTGTTATAAACCTTGGCAAGCTCTCAAAAACCCATAGCAGATGCTGGGATGCCAAATGGACACTTTTAGTGCCTTTTGGACACTTTTTCACTCTGAAGGACACCGGGACACTATTGGATCAAAAAAGGCAGCTTTTTGAAATAAAGGACACTTTTTGGACATTTTTCCAAATCAAAAATCAAATGTCTATTTTCTTCTTTTTTTACCTTTTTTAACTTGTTCTTTACTTTTAAGCTTTGGTAACGGCTTGGGGATTTTTCTTAGATGTTTTTGTGCCCTGCGCAAGCACTATTTATCAACCGAATAGGACCTAAAGTCTTAACCAATGTGGTATGCTAAAACTATCAAATCCATCTTTTTCTTCTATCCTACGGTTGAAGTTTGTCATCAAGTCGGTCAACTTCAAGGACCTACCTACTGTTGTTGGTTAAGTCACCAAGGCAACTGAGAAGGCTGGAAAGAGGAAGTGAATGGCCATTCCCTGCAGGCATGTTCCACGTAAATCCCTTTGGCGTGTAGCCGTGTGCATAGGGCTGACATTATAAGCCTTCTGAAGCCTATTACTGATTCTAAGTGAGAGCAAAGGGGTAGCTAAGCCTGGAAATTTCCACGGCGATGGTGGGCAACCAGGCAATGAGGCTTGACTCTCCGTCCCAAGGCTGCATAGGAAGACCGCTAGCGCACCTCAAAGTGGTGAAGGGGTGTAAACATCACCGAGCTCCACGCCGAGCAAGGTGATGGCCAACGCGCTTTGAGTGACCGCAAGACTGGGGACCTTGTGATGTACCTTATCCCCAAGAAACGCTCAATAATGATGACAAATATGATGATTAAAAGTTTGGCTACGGCATCCCCGGTATAATGCAATGCGACGAGAATGGCGTTCTCGCCAAAAAGTATGATAGCTACCGTCCTATCAAGAAGACAAAGCCTGAATATCGGCTGCAGTAACCTGTGCTCGATTAAATGTTTATTGACACAATCTTTTCTAGCTGATGAATATTATCTTTATAACTTTGATACTCTGTGTGTTTCTGACACGAGACTAAATGGACATAACATCTTGACCTTTGAGTTCTCGGCTGGGAAGACGGTCTCTTTTTTAACTCGGGACCATTAGATGGATCTGGCCGGGCTGGAGTAGGTATCCTGTTGTCCCCCAAAGCAATCACTGGGCTCATCGAATATGAGTCTGTGTTTGAGAGATTCGTACGGGCAAGAATTGAAGGTCGCACGAACAATCTGACTATCCTTAGCGTTTATGCCCCAATAAGAGATGCCACTGAACAGCAAAAAGATCAGTTTTTTGGTGACCTGCAGACAGTCATTGATAAGATTCCCCGGAAAGATATCCTCCTAATTGGAAGCGACCTCAATGCCAGAATCGGCAGAAAGCTGAATAACTTAGAACAGGCGATCGGCAAGCACGGCCTCGGAGACCGGTGCACAAATGGAAACAGGCTTCTGCTGTTCGCAATGCAGAACAATCTCGCTGTGGCTAACACCTGGTTTAGGCACAAGTCGTGTCTTACGTATGCAAGGAAATTTCGTGATGGAAGAGTAAAGGCTCAAATAGATTATCTCCTTGTATCCCGATGATAGAAATTCATGGTGTTGGACTCAAGAGTGCGTAGAGGTGCTGACACAGAATCACAAAATGGATCTGACCACTTCTTGCTGAAGACAAGGCTAAAGTACAGACTTAGCTCAAGGAAGACTACTATGCCGAACCAGAAAATAGACGTGTTGAAGCTGAAAGTTAATGAGTACCGAGTAGCGTTTGTCCTTGAACTCTCAAACCGATTCGTTGTCCTTCAAGATGACACCAAGGAGGCAACCCCGACTTATCAGTGCCCCAACTGCCCCAAGATAAAGATTGAGAAGAAATAGAGCAAACTCAAGGACCACATCAATGAAGCTGCCTCAAACATACTTGGGTTTGTCAAGCGTAAAACCAAGAAATGGATCTCAGAAAAGACACTCAAACTCTGCCAAGAAAAAAGAAATGACCAACAAGAAATCCCCCACATACAAAGTGCTACGACAAGAATGTAACAAATCGGGAAGGGCTGACAAAAAAGCCTACTGGTCTAACGTTCCCAGTGATATGGAAAGAGCCGCATAACGGAACGATGCACGAAAACTCTATCAGATACTTGGAGAATGCACCGGGAAGAAGAAGCAAACTACCATCCTCTCGCTTAAGGTGAAGGATGGGAAAATACTCACAAGCAGCGAGGAGCATATCGAAAGATGGCGGGCTCACTTCCAAGAGCTATCGAGACCAGAAGACAATAGTAATCGGAAACAACCACTTACTGCACTGCAGAACCCCCACACAACCAGGCTTATGAAATGTGTGGACGGACCCACCCTCCAGGGATGAAGTAATTAAGGCGATCCAAGTTTTGAAAAACCATAAAAGCCCAGGAATAGTTGGAATTCCTGCCGAGCTACTGAAAGCTCTGTAGGTGGTGAAGGTGGTGATGGATAAACTTCATAGCGTGATAACTGAAGGCTGGGACATTGAATACATCCCAGATGACTGAAAGACCTCAATAATTGTCCCTATCTTCAAAAAAGGAGACCTAATGAACTGCAAAAACTACCAAGGTATATCCGTTATCCTCATTGCTGCCAAGCTGTTCGCAGTCTTACCTTAAAATAGATTCAGAGACACCCGAAACAAACGAACGGGACTTAACCAAGCAGGATTCAGGCCGGGCATGAGTTGCTGTGACCAGATTTTTAGCCTGTGACAACTCCTTGAACACCGGTTTAAACACAAGCATGATGCAATCCAAATCTTCATAGACTTCATTACCGCGTTTGATTCACTCCATCGTGATGCTATATGGGAAGCAATGAGAGAGGACGGTTTGCCTGAGAAGATAATCAATCTGCTCAAGGTATACAATGCTGGAACAAAGGCCCGGGTAAGAGTCGATGGCCATCTTTTAGATCTGATCCTAATCAAGGATGGTGTATGTAAAGGCTGTGTCCTTTCATCATCTTTGTTCAACTTCGTCGTCGATTGGATCCTCAGGGTCCTGGACAAGTATAAAGGTGTTGCAGTGAGCATGTCCTTCTCCGTCACAGATCTTGACTATGCTAACGATGTGGACATGCTTGCTGAATCTGTTGCAGAAGCCCAGGCTATGATAAATGACATGGCAGTCAAGGAACTCTCGACTGGTCTCCAAATAAGCCTACCAAAAACAAAATATATGCGAACAGATGGGATGAATGAAACCCCTATTGCCCTAAATGGTAATCAGATAGAGGACGTCCAGTCGTTCAAATTCCTCGGATTGATAGTAAACCTTGCCGGCAAATCTTTAGAGGAAATCGAGAGCCGCATATCGTCAGACTGGAGTGTCTTCCTTCAACTACGGAAGCATGGAAGCAGACCGAAATATCGCCACGCACAAAGCTCCGAGTGTATGAAGCTATAGTTCTCTCTGTCCTCCTCTATGGATGTGAAACATGGTCACTTAAAGCAGCCGAAGCGTTGAGCTTGAATATATTCAACCACAAATGCCTGCGCTATGTCCTGGGTATCCACCTCTCAGATAGAATCTCGAATGAAGAAGTAAGGAGAAGATGTGGGGATCGCCCATTTGTCTCTGACACTGTTAAGCACAGGAGACTGAGAAGGTTTGGCCACTCAATGCGCAGACCAGATGACCCTATAAGCAAAATATGTCTCAAATGTCTACCACTTCCGGCATGGAAGAAGAGGGCAAGAAGCTTAAAGAAGACGGGGCTAGCAATAGTTAAGTCGGATGTGGAGCCAATCGGAGGATTTCGAAAATACAGTCGTCGCTGGGATCGCCAGTGGCTTGAAATGGTGGAGCCTGCCACTCTCGAGCAAAACCTATGGAAGGAGACAAATCATCATCTGCTGGGTGCCGCAATGAGTCTGGATACGGCTTGAATGTGCAATGAGTACAAGTAAGCACAAGGTTGTTATTATACTGCTCTCATAGAAAGAAAGGAGTTTCGTAGAAAAGCTGTGTTGCGGCTCAATTTTATTTATAGCCGCTAGCGAATGTTTCTGTTTTATATTCTATACTTTCAGCTGTGATTCTTCGTCTAACGCTTGTCACCAGTTTCTACCGAGTATAACTCAAGCGAATTTATTTCAACCGGCCTTGTCTTCTCACTTTTTTAGTTCTTGAAAACGTCGTGTTTTCTCCGGGCTAATTCTAAATGTTCAGATAACGACAAGATAAAGGAGTTGTTAAATGATTTTAACCCCTTGACCAACCAGTTGACTGAGTTGTTTAGGAGATTGACGTATTTTGTTGAACTTTAAAACCATGTAGGTCAAAATAGACATTTCGTTGCTAAGGCCGTTTGAACCTTGTCGCACCCAAAGATCTATAATAGCTACCGAAGATCAACGAATCGCATCTTTTTCGCATAACTTATGAAAATGCCGAAGTGAAAATGAATCTCTATGATTAGTTCTTTACTTTTCGAATAAGAAAGGTAGCGGTATTGATAATCGATAAAAATTTCGCTCTGTTGACATTCTAATGACGATTTGTTTATGCCATATTTTTAAATTGAACTAGCACTAAACTTAATTTATTGGTAGCGTTAATGACAAAGATGGAAATACTTGCAGAACTCATGCAGGTAACAGACCCTGAGCTAGCGGAACAAAGAAGAACGAATTTCACAGATTTCTTGGCACTTTTTTCACAGGCTCCGAAAATTCGTAGCGGCAATCCTGTATATCGGCTAGTTTTCGAGTGACACTAAAAGTGTCCATTTTTGACTGATTTTGACACTTTCGTCCTTGAAAATTTTGGTAACCCTGAGCAGATGTCAAGGTTTAAATTGTTAGGGAAGATAAATTTCTCTCAATGCAGGAAAAAATAAATGCATTACAGGTAGTTTAGAGAAGTAATACAATATTTAGCAAATGTAGACCATGCAAAAGCAAGACATGTATTTCCTTAGTATCTTTTTGTTGCAAAGAAATAGCCTAGGCCTAAAAGTGTAGGAAGCCTCTTTTGGTCAAAGTCTATTTCTCATGCTTGAAATCCTGTTGTGGGTAAAATTCTAGTTTAGCTACTCTTTGCTGTCTTGGAAAGGGGTTAGGTTAGGACAATGAAAATTTTAGGGATGGGTCTACAGACTAAAGTAGGCTAGGTCCCTGAAAGTTAGCCAATTTGGAAGTACCTTCCCCCACTCCTTCCTCCACTAGAGGGCAGTGACTTTTGATTACCTATAAAAATTGTTTTGTTATAAAAGTGAAACCTTGGAAAATAGATCTACTGCTTAAATAGAGTACAAGAAAACTGTTTTCAGCTTCAAAACTCTGCTCAATCCCAATTTGGTAAATTTTTTATTATTCATATTAGCCTATTGACTTATGAATAAAGTAAACATACCACTCAATGCCTTTTTATGCTCTTTCCAAATATGATAATCATTTTTGTTAGAAATGGGTAAAATTCTACTTTAGTTACTTTTGGCTATCTTGGAAAGGGGTTGGGTTAGGAAAATGAAACTTTCAGGGATGGATGTACATGCTAAGGTTTGTCCCGGGAAGGTACTTTGAAGTACCTACCTTCACTCATCCCCCCCTCTATATAATGGTAAATTACTGCACATTACTAGTTGTTTTTAACTCATATTTCATCCTATATTACTATCATAAATATAAATCACTGCTTACCTTGCACAACTTCTGCTTTTAACCTTGTTCATTAAAATATATTCCAAAATCCTATTTAAATCCTAAGCCATTTAATTTTCAACCCATGCCAACTTTCTTTATGGTATATGAAACCAGGTTTGTTGTGATGTCACACTT